>JAUCBJ010002726.1:0-21700 GCA_032718475.1 Nemertoderma westbladi | reverse complement strand
CAAAAGTCACTGGGATTGAACAATTGTAATTGGAATACATCTTCATGGGGTTTTCTTTGTAATTAAGTAGAGCTTTAAAAGTTCAATATTAAATTTTTTATTAAATAATATTTTTTGTTTTTTTGTTAATTTGAGTATTCTGTATTTGCTGGTATTGTATTTTTGGTGTTTAATTTGTTATTAGTTTTGGTGTTAATTATTTTTTATTAATCCAGGGAACACTCGTATTAACTCAGGGTCCTCACACGTTAATTCAGGGCCACCCTCGTTAGCTCAGGGTCCACCCTGGTTAATTCAGAACCATCTCTATTACCTCAAAAAAATCGAATGAATTTTTTTTATATCATAAGGTTTTCTAAAGTGCTGAATTGATTGAAAATGGTTTTAAATAAGTTGCTTGTATAGTAATACCATTTTGTGTGGTTCATTTAACATACAGTATATTTACAATAACTAATTGTTGTGGAATGCTGTATATATTATTATTGATGACTACTGATTCGTATGCATGGTTGAAAATTTTGCACATAATTTCAAGAATAATTCACTTTAGTGCAAAGAATTATAATTTATATAATGTTCTCTGGTATCTCTGGTGTGTTCCAAAAGAGCTCCACTTCCACCAGCTAAGGGTTATGTGTTACTTCCACAAATAATAATACACAAGTAATATAAATTGGGGGGGTCTATGCGCCTGTCGATTTATACGAATCGACAGGCGCAACAAAAGTATTTGGAATATTATGCCCATGTATACTAATATATGTAAGCCTTCAAGTATAAACAAAACTGACCTTAACAAAATCAAGGTAGGCATTTGTTATTTTCCATCAGCAACATGGGCTTTAACTTTTAACTTTACATGGGATTAATAATACTGTAATATTCTAGAACAATACCACATGGCCAACGCCGTCGGCCATGCACTCGCACGGCGCAAATGCTCCATTTGCGCTCTCCACCTGGATTTCAGTGGGTACAGCGTTCCAGATGGTTGGGCCTTGGTAAGAAATAGAGCATTGGGATGAGTTTAACCTAACTAAAGGGACCGTGTAGCCATAAGAGGTAGCCAAGCGGGTTGAGTATCTATGAGAAATCTTTTTGAAAAGTTGACCAATGGGAGAAGTGGTGGGAATTGTGTTATTATTAACATCATACATAAGTAAAGCGGTTTGGTGTTTGAATAGGTGTTCGGGAGGTAAGATGGATAAAGATTTATAGATAGTGTTGGACGGTGATCGGTAGTGAGCGAAAGTGATACAGCGCAATATTTTATTAATTTTAGTTCGTAATGGTTTGAGTGTAGAATAATTAGATTTACCCCAAATTAAAATACCATATAATAAATAGGGGTGAATAAGGGAGAAGTAAAGTTGTCGGAGAAATGTTCAGAGGAAAAATGTAACGTAGTTTGTATAGTAAGCCACCTGTTCTTGAAATTTTCTTAATTATGGGATTTCCAGGATAATTTATTATCTACTGTGATACCTAAAAATGTTGTTGAGTTTTTAAACAAGATAGGTGAGTTGTTAATTTGTATAATATTTTCTGACGGATTAAAATGTCTGTTGGAAAGAATGGTAAATTCAGTTTTGGTTAAATTTAGTGAAAGTTTGTTATCCGACAGCCAGTCAGAGAGCGCATTCAGTTCTGAGTTAACAAATAGTAGCAAACTAATAGTAGGTTATGAGGACTCCGACCATAGTCCATATCTACGATACCCTGTTCGACGGACGTTACATTCCGTCGACACTAATAGAGGTATTGCGCAAGGGATTCGCCTACTGCTTGGCTCGCTCCACACTTTAAAAAACTAAGTTCGCTTCCATTTGAACTAAGTTCGCCTCCCCATTCGATCTAAATTCGCAAGCATTGAAACTTAGTCCGCATCTATTGGCACTAAATTCGTTTTCTTCTTGTTATTGGAACTAAGTTCGTCAAAATTTGAACTAAATTCGTTTCCATTGAAACTAAATTCGCATGGAACAATTCAAAATTGGAACTAAGTACGGAGAACTTTATTTTACTTTACCCTTTTACATTCGGGATATAAATCCACGTGTTATGCAAAATGACCACAAACAAACACGCGTTAGTGGCTTATTAGTTTTTTGTTAATTAGTTTTAGTTTTAGATTATATATAATATAAAATAATATACCACCGTTGTATTTATTTTTTTACTCACCTGATTGTATTCACCATTACAGGGGACATTTCTTTAAAACATAACAGCGATAATGTAGTAATCAAATTCATGATATACTGAGAATTCAAATACATTATTTTATTGCGCGTTTTCTATATTTTTATTCATTTGTAAAAAGATTTATTGTAACAAGCGCGAAATCGCGCAAAGCTCCGCGTCTACTAACGCATGAACTGTCTCCTCCTTGATTGGCCTACTACCTTGAGTCCCACGCTCTACCAACTGCGCCACTACGCCCCATCAAGCCTTAAAACCAAAACCCAACTGGAAATTAACAACAGCAACAACTGAGTGAATACTAGAGGTCCCGCTACGCCGACCTAAAAATATTCAGTTATCGAAAAGTTAACATTATATGAATAACACATTTATATGGGAAAATGGATGTAATCGAGATATTGTAAAGGTTGGCCTAGAGGAGTTCCAGTTGCTTTTCACCTTTTTTAACCAATCGAAGTATCTGCTTCTCGTGCCATTAATATTCCAAATGAAGTTGGTTAACAATATAATTAACTTAGTCGAAAGTTCAGCTGAGTAATAAGCTTATCAGTAGTTCCTATGGTAAAGTGCGGAATATCGTGGGAATTTAACTTACTTCTATAATTTGTATTAGTCTTCTGAAATAAACAGCCGGCTATAATAATAGGATTTAAATTAAATTTATATTAAGTTGCTTGCGGCAAATTGTCCGGGATCCATATATTTTTTTATTTTTGAGATCAACATTTAAATTATCTCAATCATCGCCTTTTTATTTGCCGATATCAACAAGACTAAAATGAGTCATATGTGTCAACGCCAGATATTGCAGATTCGCCATTAAATGTTAATTCTTCTTTGAGGTTTCCCCTTTATCAATCAGGCCCTAACATAACAGTCGACTAGACTGGAGTGGTAATAGCGCGAAAAAATGTTGGGCTAGAAACAATTGAATAATGTGTAACATCGTACCCTGAGTCGAGTGGCGGGTGAGATTTTTGTAAAAACATTAATAAACGGAATGGTCTTGTCATTTCGACAAATTCTAACAAATATTGGTGGAGAAATAGCCCTTGGCGCATAAAGGCCCTCATATTTCTTCAGTTTAGTGAACCCTCCGAAGTTATATACAAAATAAATACGATATTTTTACTGTCACAACTTGAAAACTCCATCCAGAAAAAATGTAATTTATGATAATTTTGCCCGGTAACATTGCTTCAGACACAAAGTTAACACAAGAATCAAAGTTAAAAATCTCGTCAAAAGTAAGAATTGACCAGTTCAAGTGTATAAAATACTTTATATATATTTAATACTTTAAGAACTGCGTACAAATAAATAAGAAACTTGACTGCACTGAACAAATCAAAATCTATTGTAGAAAAAGTGGCCCTAAGCCTCTCCGATCTTAGAAAAATAAAAGGTCAAACGACTATCAATACAAAATTAAGAATTATACAAATCAATTATATATATTGCCACAAAAGTAAAAGTAAAGTAAAGTAAATTTTCTTCGGCCGTTAGGCCAGGGATTACGCACAAACTCTGACGACTTATTTCCAGTGCGGTCCCCCCAGAACTTTACTCCCCAGGGGAAACTCCAGTACTCATTCAGCTACCACTTAAGGATGCAAGGCAGAGATCCGCCCTGGCTACATGTGGCCCTGGCCACATCATCATTATTGTTCTCTTCTATTAACAACGGGTGCAGTTTTGGAAGTAAAGTGACACAAAACAGCGTAGGGCAACCCTAAGTCCCCTCTCTGTTGGCTGGTACCTATAAGGCAGGCAGGGAGGGCGCCACACTAACTACAAATCACAATGATCACTGAATAACTATTTTAATACAACAAAGTGGTTCAAGGTCTATACCTACCGACAAGTAACAAAAAAAGGGTATTGTCGCAGCGAGCTTTCTGCCTCTCCTAGAGGCCGTCCTCGGGCTTTATTAAAGTTAGAAGTACAGTAAGAATAAATACTGAAATACCACATAAGCACACGTAGCAAATACCACACGTAAGCACTATGTCTATAGTGTGTTGCTAGGGAAAAGAACAGGGATAGATAGGGAAAAAAACACTGAGAAATTTCTACAGCCTTTTGTTGGATTTGAACATGCGCGAACACCATGATATTTCCACATTCCACTCGGACACGCCCGATCTGAGGTGGGCGTCATTACATAGTCGTCTATCGGACGAACATAGAAAGTAGTTATACATTTATAGGAAGGGATCTAGGGGTCTTAACCGCGAATGATCTTTTTTTGGCGCAATTGTAGAATTAATCACATGCGTACTTTTTAACCGGGTCTCGAGGAGGAAGCCGAGACAACAACCACTAGGCCACAGGTTCTTGAGATATGGAGTATTAATTTCAAAGTCAGCTGCCATTTTATTAGCCCCTGATTTTTATTATTGATAATAACAATGTGTTGGCAAGCTGTGTTTTTCGAGGTGTTGTTATTATACATCGAAAAACACAGCTTGCCAACACATTGTTACTATGAATAGAAAGTAGTGGAATTTTTCTGCACATTTAAGGGCACGCGTTTGTCAATACATTGAACTACTGTATTAAGCTTATGTATCTTTTCTGAGGAATTGGTTGAACACAATGGCTTGAAATTTTTATAGGAATTAATTTAGCGTGTGTCTCAACCGTGCAACAAAAAAATAAAAAAGTCATTTTGGACACCAGAAATTTCAAAAAAGAAAAATGTCATTTTTAAAAATTGAAAAAACACGTATTTTGGCTGTATTTTCTGATGTAACTTATGCAATTTCTAACCTACATGTCTAAATTATGGTTCCAGCTACAAAGGATTAGTAAGAAATGAAAATTAAGTAAAAATTGAAAATAAAATTATGAAAATTTCATGCAATTTGGTCCAGCAGTTCCAGAGAAACAGGTACATGAGTGAAAAATAAAAACGAAAAATAAAATTCTGAGATAAAGCCATTTTGATATATGGAGGGATAATTCAAATTATATGTATGAATACTTTTTAACTAAAATATTCGATATGGCGGTTTACCGGGGTGGTGATAACATTTCCGATGTCAGTTGTAAGATTTGATGAATTCCAGACTGTCAGTCTGTCTGTTTATCAGACATTATGTCATTCTGTCAGTCAATAATTAAGGAAACACACTACTCCCGAATTTAAATTTAGGCTATGGGGTTTTATTACCGATGTTAGTTTTAATGTTTTAAATATTTCAAGCTGTCTTATTGGCAGTCTGTCAGTTTATCAGACAATCTATGCGTCTGTCAGTCGAAATTAGGATAGGAGACGACCCCGCTAAAAGTATAGTTAAAGGGATTTTACTGGTCGGTGAGATAGAAAAATCGACAATCTAGAATACGTGAACATTAAAACTGACATTAGAAATGAGATAACTAAACAGGAAAAACCAATTAGCGAAAATTGTACAATGCGCTTGTTTCTTAATTTTGTCATTCTTCGTTCTTAAATTTGTTCTTAATTCTGACAGGCTGACAGACAGTCATAACTCGAGAACTATAAGAGATCTCGCTATGTCGTTCTTAGTTTTGAAATCGCCATTAAATTTTGATCCGTAGTTTTTAGATTTTTTTTTTAATTTTTATCACAAACACGTGCCCATAAGTTTATGCCGTGAAATTTCGCGGCACTTTTAATTTCACATTTCCCTTTTAACATTTAATTTATTTCGAAATTCGCAATAATTATCACAAAAATATGTTGTATAAATTAATTTAAGTGAAATGTCATGAGCCATGAATGTGTGCACCGCCTCGTCGGATTCCGATTAGCCCACACCCGCCCAGGTGTGCCCACTCCGGATCTACAGTAGTTAGTTCACCAACTTGTTCAGCTCAGATCCAAACATTCATATGGAACGCCAATAGCGCCATAATGTTACTACCAACTAATTGTTGGTAGCTACTTTTTTATTTGGTACAAAAAGTACTTACCATCTATTGAGCCAATATGAAAAAAGTACCTACCATCTATTTAACCAATAGGACATAAGTACCTACCAACTAAGTTGGTAGCCACATTTTTGTTCTTGGCAGTTTATTTTAGCCAATAGGAAAAAAGTACCTACCATCTAATTAGCCAATAGGAAAAAAGTACCTACCAACTAGTTGGTAGCTACATTTTTGTTTTTGGTTAGTTTATTATAGCATTTTGTACACCTACATACTGTAATACGTTGTGGTCACGTCTGTCTCAATTACTCTAGTTCAGTTCATGACAAAATGAGAGTGGCTTATAATAACTGTCTGAGAAACCTTTTCCATATACCCAGGTTGACTAACGATGAACCGACTAGTATGTCTGCTGCTTTCGGTACTTTTAACTTACCTATGTTTATACACATTCTAAATAAATCCGTATCAAGTTTATTCAAACGCATCGATGTTTCTAGGAATTCTATTACATGTGCAATCCGAAATACATGTTATATTAATGGTCTATCTCGCATTATATTTATGTTGAATAACGCTAGTGCTTGGTAAGACAGTAGGTCTACTTAGGATTATTATTATAATATTATTTGTTGTGCTATATATCTATATTGTGAGTGTTGTACTTTACCGTTAATTCCTTCTGTTTAACTATATGGGCGAGACCTGCATTAAAAGGAAATAATAATAATAATAATATAGCCAATAGGAAAAAAAGTACCTACCATCTATTTAGCCAATAGGAAAAAAGTACCTACCAACTAGTTGGTAACTACATTTTTGTTATTGGCAGTTTATTTTAGCCAATAGGAAAAAAGTACCTACCATCTATTTAGCCAATAGGAAAAAAGTACCTACCAACTAGTTGGTAACTACATTTTTGTTATTGGCAGTTATTGGTTAGTTTATTATAGTCAATAGGAAAAAAGTATAGGAATACATACAAGGAGCTACAGTATTTCAGTATTTTCCAGTACATTCATGCATACAAGAGGCAATAATAAGATAATGTGCGGCCGGCTAGCCCTCAGTGTAGATACAGAAAGACTGAGACAACTTCGCTACTTACAGTTTAATAATGGGGCTATTGCGGAAGCTCTCGGCGTTAGCAAACGGACCGTAGTTAGACGAATTCCAGACCTGGGTCTGGGGCGATATACAGACATTTCTCACGATGCATTGGATAACACTATACGAGAAATAACTCATATAACTCCAAACATAGGTGAAGTATACTTAAAGGGTGCCTTGCGTTCTAGAGGCATGAATATTCAAAGATGGAGAGTTCGCCAACGTTTGAACATTGTTGATCCCATGAGAAGACATATTAGATCTCATACAACCATTAAACGGCGGGTTTATGACGTGAAGAAAGCCAATCTACTGTGGCATATTGACACAGACCATAAACTCATAAGCTGGCGATTCGTAATACATGGCACTATCGACGGCTACAGTAGGTTAGTGACCTCCCTTGAAGTCTGCGTAGCAATGATGCTCACATTGCGCTTAAATTTTTTCAAGCGGCAGTTACTGAATATGGATTACCGCTAAGAGTTCGTGGCGATCGTGGAGTTGAAAACTTTTACATCGCAAGATTCATGATGCTTAATCGTGGCCTTAGTAATAATAGTTTATACCGGGGAGAAGCGTTCATAACCAATGTATAGAAAGACTCTGGCGTGAAATAAATCGTGTTGTAGTTAGAGATTATAAACCATTGTTTGAGCGACTGGAAGATGAAGGTTGCCTAGATTGCCATGTAGAATTAGATTTATTTGCTCTACACTTCGTCTACCTACCGCGAACGCCTTATTATCATGTAACACTTAAACAAACTTCAAACATACCATAACACCCCCCCCCCCCCCCCCCCCACACTTTGTATGAATAATTAAAATGTGAATAATTCATTATTGTTTCTGCCGCTGTCTTTAAATGATGAAAATGTGGAAGTTATTGTAGTGCCGAACTGAAAACCTCTGCTATTGGTAGTTGCTCTTGGCAACAGGTTTGTACAGAAGACCAGAATATTTGGTTATTATTGGTTACTTTATTTTATATTTGGTTATTATTATTATTTGGTTATTATTGGCCTTTATGACCTTTGTTTGATAAACGCCAGACACCAAAAAATTTTCTAACTGTAATATGATTGGATGTAAAACATTATGGCTTTAACTGGCTTTTACGCGTCAAATACGCGTCGCTTTTGAATTAAAGATAACACCAGAGATGAAATCACCGACCTTAAAAACCCCCAGAGTGAAAATTTTAGTTACGCTCTGTAGTGTGCTTCGTTATGTTTTTGAGAGACAGACCGACAGACGGACAAACGAACAAACAAACTAGATTACGCCAAATTTGAAAACTGACTCCGGAAATGAAAATTATGTAAATACGATACAGAAAATCGCCGACGTTTTTTGTGGAAATAAATGATATTCCGAAGCATTTTTATTCAGCAAAATTATATAAACAAGATCTACAGAAAAACCGAAGTTTTTTGTGGAAATAAATGATATTCCGAAGCATTTTTACGCGTAATTCACTTGGCCATAAGATAATGACTTGAAATTCAGAAATTTTGATAGTAAATTTTGTTTCGAACAGTAGTATTTTACTTTTCTCAGAACAAGCTTTATCCCTTTTTGGTCGGTTTCTATATGAACTGCCACATATGGTATAATTTTGTAAATTCGATCTCCTTTTGTGGGTTTAAATTATGGTATAATTTTGAAAAATCGATCTACTTTTGGGGGTTTAAATTATTGTGTAGGTGCATAAAGGTTTTTAGTGAGTAAAAAATCTTCGGAATTTTTCAGAATCTTCCGGAAACCTAGTTTGAATGAATAAACAATGAAACAAGATTTGCTCTTAAAATGCTACTAGTCATTCAATTTTAGATGAAATTTCTGGAACCAATTTTTTTCGAATTACGGAGGTGAGCTCCACAAAATTTATCGGTTAAAATTTATAGTTTTGCCTTTTTATGAAAATTAATTAATATTTATTAAAATTTGGCAAAATATTAACAAATTTTTGGCTTTAATCTGAAAAATTGGCTGTAAAAACAGAATTCTAAAAATTCCAACCGATAATTTTTAAAGAACAGCCGAAATCATTTCGAATGAGAAAAAAATAAAGAAAATTGGTTAAAAAATGGCGGAAGAGTAGTACTTTGAAAAATGAAAAATGTCATTCCGAGTTAATTGCCTTCAAAGTTTAAACGTTCCACCAAAAGTGGCTGTCTGTGTGGTCTGGTTGGTTAATCATTTCTGGAACGAAAGAAGCACATCACCGAGCTAAAACTTTATTATGGGGGTCTTCGGGGTCGCACATTTCATTTCCGATGTCAGTTGTAAGGTTTGATGGAATCTAGTCTGTCTGTCTGTCGGTTGTTTGTCTGTCTTACAATTTGAGTGACAGACCGTCATACATACAAACAGCGATAACTCTAGAACTAAACGAGGTTTCGCTAAGCGGTTTTTTCAGATTTGAAACCATTATTAAATTCGGCTATAGAGTAAATAAACAACAGACATTTGAATTTTGACCAGGGGGAGGGGGGTACTCGTGCGATTTGCACTGACTCAAATAAGGTTTAATATAATAATATATATATTATATATAATTATGGTCAAATAATTTCACATAAACCACCTTTTGTTACAACTAGGTCTTCGCATTACCTGTGTGGCATATACAGGCATAGCCAGTATCCTACTGCCAACTGGAACAACTGCCCATTCACGATTTAAAATTCCAATACCAGCCCTTTCTCCATCATCTACATGTAATATTTATCATCACACCAAAGCAACTGATGGAAACAGACGTTATAATTTGGGATGAAGCATCCATGGTTCCAAAGAATGTGTTAAATTCTGTAGATAGACTATTGAGAGATATTACTGGAATTAACACAACATTCGGTGGTAAAATTGTTATTCTTGGTGGCGATTTCAGACAGACACCGCCAGTGCACAGTGGGCCAGGGGTGGCCAAAATACCCTAAAATGAAGTTTGTTTTAGTGGTTTGAAACATATCCTATCTTGTAGCCCATATTTCGAAACCTAAGAAAAAATATTTTTTTTTCCGAAAATTTTTGCCAACATTTTTTTCTGAGGTGAAAAATTAAAAATGTTCTATTTTTCACTCAAAATTTCAGTTTTTAGAAAAAATTTCCAAAAAAACGTAATTTTTTAAAAATTGGACTACATAGGAAATTTTTTTTTAAAAAATGTTCTCCATGGCGAGCTGATTCCAATTATATGGTTTTTAGAGGCACCCAGTGTTGTCTTCATGCTCCAAGTTTCATTTAAACATTTTTTTCAAAAAATATTTCATTTTTCGTTATTAGGGAAGCCAGACTTTTCGAACTAATCCGACCGCACTGAAAAACATTATCAGACATTCAAATACAACCTTCATACATCATAAATATGAAAAAAAAATTTGCACCTACTTGCACCCCTTCGCATAAGGAGCAATTCAAAAATTCCAGTTTTCAACATTTTTCTATTATTATTGCATACATTTAGTCTTATTAATGCAATAACACATCGAATTCCCATCACTAGTCTGAATACTTTATTGACCATGATCACTGATGGTTATAATGATACAAGTAACATCAATACAATTAAGATACATCAATACATACAACAAGTACATCATCAATGCACTTACTAATGGAATTCTACTTCAGCTTAGTTGTTATTTGTGATCAGTGATTGGCTGAAAATTTAATCAGCTCTCTAAGCTGGGATATAAAACAAATGGCCATAGATGCCCAAACTATGAATATTTTTCGAAATAAGGAATTTTGGCCGCAAAACAGGGTTTCTGGCCCACTGTGCAGTGGTGAAAAATTGAAGCAGAATGGAAACTGTCAACATATCGGTTAAAACGTATCCGTTGTGGAGATTATTCAAAAAAATAACTCTACTCTAACCAAGAATATGCGCACCAACGAAGATGAATTCGCAAAGTTTCCACTTGACATCGGATGAAACTGTTTCAAATGGTAAAGTTGTTCTTCCTCAAAATATTGTAGAAGTTGCTTCAATTGATAAGCTACTAGATCTTGTTTTTGGGACCACTACTACTACTACTAAGTCGAGCGAACTCGGACAGTGGAAATGAGACCCTTCCACGCTTCCCGATTCTCCATAGTTATCGCAATTTCGTTTCTCCCAAGTTCAGTATCCCTTTCAAGTTGATCTATATATGTTATGGCCGGTCGTCCACGACTACGCTTTCCGATTAGTTGGTTGCCAGAAAAGTAGATCTGGTATGACCTCGTCTTTACTTCGCCAGCAGTACCCACTGAATCTTAATCTGCGTTCACGGAGGGTGGCTGATACAGGTGGTATTGTACCAAAAAGCTCGGCTTTTGTCATGTGTTGTCTAGGGCTGATGTTTAGGGCTGCCCTTAGTAGTCTTATTATGGTAGTATTAGTAGTCTTATTAGGGCGAGATCATTCCTTATTAGTAGTCTTGTGTAGCAACCATCAATTCGTTGTTCAAGTGATTTAGTCAGTGTCCAGGTCTCACCCCCGTATACAAATACACTTCCCACTGTGGCTCGAAAGAACTTAGTCTTCAGGTGCCTGGAGAGATCTGATTTCCAGATGGTATCCATTTTTGAGAGAGCTACCCAAACCTTTGCTTTCCTAACTTCTATGTCCTTTTTGCTACTCTCTATCCATGATCCTAGGTACTGGAAGTCGTCAACCTTCCTTTGTTGATTATTATCAATGGTTGTCAAGTTTCCATCAACATTAAAACTCATGAATTCGGTCTTGGTGGCATTTATATGCAATCCAACCTCCTTAGCAGCCCTCTCCACTTTATTTAGTAGAAGCTGTGTATCTGCTAGCGTATTAGAGAGCAGGGCGATGTCATCTGCGAAGTCGGTGTCTGTGACTGTAGTTGCCGGATATCTACTACTTCTGCATTCTTGAAGTGTGAATGCCAGATCTTCACCCTTTATGGCCGTCCTCATTGCGTAATCCAGTACAATTACAAATAGTAATGGTGCTAATGTGTCACCTTGCAGTACGCCAGCCAGGATTGTAAAAAACTCAGTTTCACCATCTGGTGAGAGTACCTGCGCTTCTATGTCACAATATAATAATCCAATGCCAGCGACAAAGAACAATTTAGGATTTCAAGCATTTACCTCTATGGATGGAGTCGAATGCCTTCTTGAAGTCCACAAAAGTCATTCTTTGACTTAATTCCTTCAATCAGTCTCCGTAGAGCAAGTATCTGAGCTATTGTTAATCTACTTGGTCGAAATCCGTTTTGGCTCTTACGCAGTAGTTTCTCTATGTGAGGCCTAATCCTATGTAGAATCATTTTATTGTATATTTTGGCAGCTACCACAAGCAGACAGATCCCACGATAGTTTGTTGGTATACCGAGGTCTCCTTTCTTGGGGAGAGGCTTTAGTTGACCTTTAGTCCAAATTGGTGGAGGCTTTTCCCGTTTTAACATCCAGTTGCAAACATTCAATAATGGTCTGTTTAGCACTCCGGTTTTCCATACATCCGCTGGGATTTCATCTAATCCACTCGCTTTATTATTGGACATGCTTTTAATGCTTCTTTTGAGTGCGGCAGGTGTGAAGTCCCCTGTCTCTATAGGTAGTGTCTTGTCATATATATTTTCCTTGTAGGGCTAACTTCGATGTATGGTGGCTGCCCAAGCAAGTTGCTGAAGTGATTTTTCCACTTCCCCACACGTTCTTCGGGACTATCGGCTTTGAGGCGCCCTTTTGCACAACTTTTCCGACCAGATACCTCATTCACAGTTTGCCAATTCAGTTGAACGAGCTGTATGCCTCGCACTTGATCATGCTGTTACTCCACTTTTTGTTTATAAGGATGGTATTGTAACACCATAGCTTCCCCTTACTCTTTTCGAATGTGTTGTTTGTTGGTATCAATTCACATTCTTCCATTAGGTCTAAAAGTAAGTATCCATTTATACTAGAACTGGTGTTATATGTGTAACCCTTGATGTCTTCTGGGCCAATTTGAGCATTTGGGACCACAACTAGCTGAAAGTGACGACGTTCTATCAGAACGATGTTGCCTCGCAACCAGAAATAATAACATCAATGCTATAAATGCAGCAGCTCTTGGTCGACTTAAAACAGAATCACAGACTTACGCACCGGAAGGGGAAGTATTCCCTGCTGAATTTCTCAACTCGCTAACTCCACCTGGAATGCCTCCACATGAACTTATCCTTAAAATCGGATCATTTGTCATGTTGCTGCGTAACATACTTCTGATGGAGGGACTGTGCAATGGGACTCGTATGGTTGTCGTTTTGTTAGGAAAGCATGTGATTCAGCATCGACTTATAACAAGAATGTAATGATTCCATATCTTTAACCACATCAGATGAGCGAAATACTATACCGCTTCAACGCAGACAATATCCACTGCGATTTGCTTACGCTCTTACGATAAACAAGTCACAAGGGCAAACTTTCAAGATGGTTGGAGTTTATTTAGAAGAAGATGTATTTAGCCACGGCCAGTTATATGTAGAGCTGAGCCAGTGTACAACATTCAATGGTCTCAGAATTTTTACCCCAAACGGCAACACAATAGTCACCAATGTTGTGATTCCTGAACTTCTTCTATAAACATTATTACAGTATAATAGTGTTCAAATTTGTATGTATAAAGAGTACTGACAAGTTAACTACATTATGGTTATGATTTATTACATACAAAGTAGCAACAACTATATAAACATGGTTAAATATTATTTTCCTGCTTCTAAATGTGCATAATAATTAATGATTTTCTTTTCATTTTCTTTTCTATTGACAATTTAGAAAAATTTGCGATTTCCAAATATTAAATGTCACATATTGTTTTTAGTGTGATCACATGCTACTAGCTGTAGCCCTGCAGCTAGTCTTGTAATAATACAGAAGATAACATAACTGCATACCTTAAAGGTTGATCGGATAACTACATTCTCTACAAAATCCATAATGATTCAAAAAATATGAAAGTTGGAATGAAAGAGACAACCTAGACTGTGTCTTATCAGCAAATTTGTGGCCTGTGGGAATAACCTGCAGAGAATAGCACTTTCATAGAAAAATCATATCTCCACAGCAAATGATGACCAATAGCAAGCAATGGCAAAATGACAAACATAGACGCTCAGTTCATAATCACACAGTCAAATAAACGAAGCATATCGTAAACATTATATTTAACATAAACAAACAAGAGGAAGAAGGCTGTGGCAGTAGTGGAAATGGCATAAACTATTAAAAAATATGAAACGTATCTGCAGTCAATGTAATGAATTTAAATATTGGAACCTTTAGTTGTATGGATAATGGGTATGGGTAATCTCGACTATATTGAAAAAGGCTACCAGAACTTGATATCTGTGCTATACAGAAACAGTGGTGTGATGGCCTTTACATATTTAAAATATATAAACGAGCGATATGAAGATACCATATGCAGCGATTTCCTAATCAGTTATCTAATGAGAAATCCCAATAGAAAAAGAGGTGCAGTGCAGATGGAACAGCCCGACTAGTGAGGAAATCAATTTTAGAAAACTATACTACAGTAACATAGAATCCGAAGATGATATCATTGCCATTAAGTTCAAGACCAAGAAGACCAAAATTTTGAAAGTGCATTCTGAAGGCCCTCAGGAAATGTCTGATCGTATTATCAAAAGCTCCGAGGATGGCTTGCTTGAGCATGTGGATGACTTCACCTGCATGGGATCATTGATCCCGAAGTCACGTGAAGATATTCGGCCACATAAGGGGAAGGCATGGGCAGCATTGTATCGTCTGCCCAGGATTTGTATGTCCCATAAAATAAAACTGAAAATAAAGCTTTTATTATTTAATAAATGAATTGGAGTTGAGCTATTAATGCAATTGTAATTAAAGATGTATTATTATGATTTTTTCAGAAATTGAAAAAATGAGAAAGCGCGTCACCGGGGGTTGAACCAATGCTATACGTACGTTTCATCCTATCAGGCCTCATCAGTAGCGCTAACCAGTTCAGCCACTTGCCTCTGACATTCACTCTCCCACCTAATCCACTTCTATTAAACAGGCAGTCTTAAAAGTTGCTTATCCTATCTCTAATTGACAGGCTGAAACGTACGTATAGCGCTGGTTCAACCCCTGGTGACGCGCTTTCTCATTTTTTCCATTTCTGAAAAAACCATAATATTACATCGACTATTTAAGGCAGAAGAAGAAATGGTAGTTCCTGCTGGGCCCTAACTGCTGAGGATTTCAAATATCTGGATGGCACATACACAAAACTATGCTGGGTTCATTGTGTCAAGTACAATGAACATATCTCCCAATCAGAATATATACAACATTGGAAGTGTCTTATTAGTCCACCCAAGTTTTACTATGGAACAGTGCAGCCTCCGCTTTGTAGGACATTGCTTTCGCCGTATTCGCTAGTGCATTATATTGTGATTTAGCAGCATCATGGCGTTAATAAGCAAGGATGGTGGAGCTGCTATGAAGCATGCCGCCAGTATTAGTATACATATGACCAGTGAAATTTCACGGCATAAACTCAAAATTCCGCGAAATATCACATCACAATTTAATGGCCACGAAATGTCACTGCATAAACCTAATGCACCACAAATTTCACGACATCAACTGGATGTGCCTCGAAATTTCAGTGCAAAAACAGAATATAATAATTTCTTTATCAACAAAGTCCGTTGTGGGCCACTTACATTCCGGATTTGGCTCTTCTGGCAGTGCATGACGCGCATCAAAGAATAAAAGCATCAGAACGGAACATATCCGTTGCAACCCTTCAATGAGACAACATAATTATGTTTCTTTTAATATAGAGAGATACACCCCCAAGCGGAGGAAATTTTAATTTAAATCTTAATTATACTGTAGCAATGATGTACTGTATATTATTATATTATTTAAAATATTGCTTATATTGTAATAGATACGCAAAATCACATGGATAATGTTAACTATAAATATTAATATGAATTTCATAGTTGATATATTTATTTAAAATAAATAAACAAATAAATAAATTTGTTTTTCTTTTTTTTTTCATTCATAATTAATCGCAATAATTTTTATTGTCCGTTTAAATCCTTTTATTGTCCTTTTTTTTTATTTTTTATGTCCTCCAAAAGTCTAATGTTAGGTTCCATGCTACCGGTTTCTCTACTGCTGTTCTCTCAGGCTATCAGTACCGGTATTAGTATATATAGCACTATTTTGCTGTATTGTATGTACAGATGTAGGTATAAAGCAGGTATTTCTGTATTTTAGTACCGGTACCGGCACCGGCACTGCTATAGGCCTACTGTGTAGCCTACCATTTAAATACGGTAATGGTAGGCCTACCGGTTGTGCTAATAAATTTTAAATAATTGATAGGCCAAACTGGATTGCAGGATTGTGGAAAATGTGGATATACCTTTCACATAATTTAGGCCTATTACTGTATTAGTTTTATAATAATTAGTCAATAATGGATCATGACTACTGTCTGAGTAGTGTTACGGATAAGCTGCTCCTTTCCCTGATTTGGTAAAGTGACTGTTTATTGCTTTGGTTAGAAAATCCGGCCTTAACCTGCTCCTTTCCCTCAATTAGTTAAGTGATCGTTTATTGTTTTGGTTAGAAAATCCCGCCTCTGTAACCTGCTCCTTTCCCTCAATTGCTAATGTTATCGTTTATTGTTTTGGTTAGAAAATCCCGCCTCTGTAACCTGCTCCTTTCTCTCAATTGGTTATGTTATCGTTTATTGTTTTGGTTAGAAAATCCCGTCTCTGTAACCTGCTCCTTTCCCTAAATTAGTTAAATGATCGTTTATTGTTTTGGTTAGAAAATCCTGCCTCTGTAAACTGCCCCTTTCCCACAATTAGTTAAATGATCGTTTATTGTTTTGGTTAGAAAATCCCGCCTCTGTAACCTGCTCCTTTCCCTGAATTGGTAAAGTGACCGTTTATTGTTTTGGTTAGAAAGGCCCGCCTCTGTAACCTGCGCCTTTCCCTCAATTAGTTAAATGATCGTTTATTGTTTTGGTTAGAAAATCCCGCCTCTGTAACCTGCTCCTTTCCCTCAATTAGTTAAGTGATCGTTTATTGTTTTGGTTAGAAAATTCCGCCTCTGTAACCTGTCCCTTTCCCTCAATTAGTTAAATGATCGTTTATTGTTTTGGTTAGAAAATCCCGCCTCTGTAACCTGCTCCTTTCCCTCAATAAGTTAAGTGATCGTTTATTGTTTTGGTTAGAAAATCCCGCCTCTGTAACCTGCTCCTTTCCCTCAATTAGTTAAGTGATCGTTTATTGTTTTGGTTAGAAAATCCCGTCTCTGTAACCTGCTCCTTTCCCTGATTTGGTAAAGTTACTGTTTATTGTTTTGGTTAGAAAACTCGGCCTTAACCTGCTCCTTTCCATCAATTGGTAATTGTTTTTGGCTATAAAATGAGTGTTTTGCTACGTCATGTGGTAATCGATTATCGACAACAACCACAAACTATTAAATATAGAGTCTTTTTACCACAGGCGCATATGGAAATCTATCTCATAGTCTATAAATCATGGAATCATGGAATGTTTTGGCACAGGCATAGTGAAATCAACTGTCTGACAGTCCAGAAATCAGCAGTCTGACAGTTTGAAGAAATACATACATAAAAAGTCATTAAAAGGACAATAAAAGTCATAAAAAGGACAACAAAAGTCATTATGCATAATTCGTAAAAAAAAGGACAAAAAAGTCAAATAAAAGGACATAAAAAATCACTGCCATAATTAATGTGCTATGCTATGGGATACTACTCAAAGGCACTTTTTCTTTGATATTATATTATTCTTATACTTCTTTATTTTCAACTTTATTTTTCTTAGGGACTACCTTGAATCGATTCACCGCCATATATTTTTTTTCAGTCACTCTCTTAAGTAATAGATATATATCATTAGATATATCAGAAAAACAAAATAAATAAATAACATAATATTTGTCAAAGAAAAAATGCCTTTCAGTTATAGAATATATATCGTCAAAAATAAACACAATAGCATATAAAATTCATTAACTAATAACAATATGGTCGAATAACAAATAACAATGTCAAATAACATCTATAACAAAAATCGAAAAAAAAAATGAATAATAATTTATATAAATAAAAAATATGTACAAAATAAAAAATGTGTAAAGGATAATATTTGAATTAACCCCGAACCCACCCACCCCCCCCCCCCCCCCCCCCCCCCCAGCAATAATTGCAAGTCCAATAATAATTTAGTTTAAAGCTAGTTGCGCTGGCGAAACACTCTTGGTGCACGATAGTAAATGATATAGGTGCTGGCAACTGGCGCCTCAGTATTATTTACAGTTTATGATGGAAACCGTGGAAATCATTCTCGTTACCGGAACAATTTATATTTCCCGGTTTTTTCCAAGTAGCCCGCTTGAAAAACTTTGATAACTTGAAAAAACTTGATAAACTATTCTGACTAACTTTTTTAAGTAGGCCTACTTTGCAAATCAATCCAAAACTTCCAAGTTGTTAACAAAATTTGTATAATTTCCAAGTTGATGTAACGGATTTGGTTCGTAATTTTATGTTCGATGCTCAACCACACGCGCGCCTGTCGGTTGATTCCACATATCATATTATTACAGAGTTTCATCTTTGAAGTTTCGACTCAAAAAGCCCCTTACAGACTTAACGAGAGGTTATCTTCCAACCATTATTGTTGTCCGCCTCCAAGGCTACAGTTCACCTCTCTCCCAGGATACAGTATAAAGTAATATTAATTTGAATTTTTTTTATTTTGGAATACAGTAATGCATCTCAATTTCTTTTCCTTACTGATTTTAATTTTGCATTTTTACGAAAGCTTTGTACTACTTGATTATTGGGCAAATCCACTCAGGCTGATAAGAAACTGACATAAGGAAATCATTATGGAGTGAATTTGAAATCCATTAAGGTAGGCTAGTCTCTCAAAATCAGCACAAAACGTGAAGATTAAATTTAGCTACTTCCATCGCAGTTGTAACATTGCGTAGCAGCACTTTAAATAATATAGTTTTTTAGTAGAATCGATTAATAGCTAATATAATCTCATAATAATTCACAATCTTGAATAAATTCATGTTTGGAGTATATTACCTCGAAAACCAGGATTATACGGATATAATACTGGTTTGTTGCCCCAGCAATGTGTAAATTAAGTGTTATATGGTTCTAATGGTTATATGGTTCTAGGGGGTCCTAATACTGTTTGTTGCCCCAGCAATGTGTAAACAAAAAGCGAGAATTATTATAATTATTTCATACAATTATTTCATTTACAGCACTACTATAATAATAATTGGTTTCAAATTAGTAATTAGTATAATATATCCATTCATATTATCATCACCATTTGGTAAATCAGATATGTAAATTTTTATACAAAACCATGACCACGAATAAGTATTGAAATATTAAAAATTACTAATATTAATAATATATAAAATTATTTTTATAACTATATTTAATCCATTGGAGACCCCAGTTTTTTCAAACTGCAACGATTGGGATTATAATACGAGTGATTACGAGTGCAGCAGCTTGGTCTAAGTGGTGACATTACTGTGCTTCCGATTAGGGGACCCGGGTTCGATCCCTAGATGGGGCAGCACTGTTTGGGCACAGTCTTTAAATGCTGCAGCCTAACCCAACCCCGGCTTTCATCCTTCAGTGGTCGATAAATGGGAACCAAGGCAACTTGGGAAACAGAGTGGAAGGGTTTACTGTGGAAGATCACCCATGGTGGTGAACAGGCATTCCTTGGCTTAACGAGCCTAAAAGATTCTCCCATTCATTACGAGTGTTTAACTTCGAATGAAACACCGGTCCTTCGGGGAATCCTTCTTCGATAAAGATCTCCATAGTGGAGTGAAACCGGTTAAAAAATACTCGTGGATTGGAGAGGACATCGTAGGTTAATGTCCCCCCCGACAAAAGTTAGGGCAAGTGTCGTGGATAAAGAAAGATGTAATCACAACATTATTTTCTTTTCAATATCCTTTAAGTATTTGAGAGTGAGAAAGTGTGATATTTCAGTCATTGCATACTGGATGTTACAGCTAGGTAAATAAATCTTCATCCCGAAAATTCGGAGCCCAGTTTCAACGGAGACAAGAAGTCGCCGTAATAATATTATCCGCCAAGAAAATAGGAATCAGCGATCCTATTATGTTTGTTGATTACTACTACTACTAGGTTGAGCGAACTCGGACAGTGGAAAAGAGATTCTTCCAGGCTCTCCCGATTCTTCATAGTTGTCACAATTTCGTTTCTCCCAAGTTCAGTATCCCTTTCAAGCTGGTCTGGTCAAGTATGTTATGGCCGGTCGTCCACGGGTACACTTTCCATGTGATGGTTGACAGAAAAGTAGATCTGGTATGACCTCGTCTTTACTTCGCCAGCAGTGCCCACTGAATCTTAACCCTATTACCACTGGGGTGTTTAGACCATTAGCAGCACTGGCGGGGGGTCGATTCCCCCCGCTGTATTTTTATAATCATCCAATAAAATCCTACGAAATTTGAGTTGTAGGTGAAAAAATTATCGAAGAACATTTGCCAATCCAAAAAAGTGAAAATTTCATAAGGTGGGTATTATAATTTTCATGAAAAATAGAAGTAGCCCCAGCACAAAATATACATTTTTTTTATTCTAACAAACTGATAGTGTGCCATTGTTGGCTAGCATTAGTAGGTTTTTCATTACGCTGAATCGAATGTGATTATATTCCATTTCCGAAAATTGAACTGGATGCTATTTTTCGTGCACCTAATTTTATTCGGAAAATTATTCGGAAAATGCCCCCAATCTTTTGATTTCAACGCGTTTTTATAGGTTTTCTGGACCGCTGAATCGATTGAAAATATTATCGAAGCCCTGAAGACTTAGTGGATCGTCCTTTTTTGGAGCACCAAAATGCGGGTGTGGCACTTCAAATATTGAAAAATACGAGATTCGGAAAATAAAGCAAAGTTGAGATTTCAACGCACATTTATAGGTTTTCTGGACCGCTGAATCAATTGAAAGTATTATAGAAGCCTGAAGACTTAGTGGTTCGGCCATTTTTGGTGCACCCACAAATTAGGGAGTGGCACTTATTTAAATTTTGTAAAAGTACCACGCTCTAATTGTGGTGTACCAATAATGACGTACCAGTAAGACTTGAAGCTTCAATATTACTTTCAATCGATTCAGCGCGTCCAGATAACCTATGAAAATGGGTTGAAAGGTTGAAATGAAAACCTTGTGTGTTTTCTGAATATCGTAATTTTTAAAATTTGAAGTCTACTTGCCACGCCCTAATTTTGATGCACCAAAAATGATGTACCACTAAGAATTGAGACTTCTATATTACGTTCAATCGATTAAGCGGGGGGCCAGAAAACCCATAAGAAATGCGTTGAAATCAAAACTTCGGAGTATTTAACGAATATTGCAA
>JAUCBJ010002725.1:0-20037 GCA_032718475.1 Nemertoderma westbladi | reverse complement strand
AGACATTCTAATTTGGCGGGTTAAACTGCCAAAGGTCTGAAAGCGCGAACAATTCATATTTATCATTAAACATGATGAACGTATCATTGACTCTTCAACTACAGGAGTGTCTGTATCTTCATTCATAGGCTCTACTCTTATTTGTTTATTTCAACTCAAAAAATAACCTCTGCAATTTAAATCCTAATAGAGAAAAATTATTAACATCGATTTTAAACTCAGACACGTTATTTATAATGTGCTTGATAAATCCGTCTCTTCACAGGACATTAATATTAGGTCTACTGTATAATTAAGTCAAAACAGTTATTTTATAAAGCGCTAAGAAGGACGTATGTATAATGCAGGCATACTGTAATATAGAGTTTAGTTAATTAAAGTGTTCTTAAAGTATACATGAGATAACCTACAGTACAGCGAGAGTTAAATTCAAGTCCGTATTCGTATGCATGCATACGAATACGGACTTTAGTAATAAACGCGGCAGCGACACTTACAGTATAATATTAAATGGATTAAGCGATGACTAACTGTATAACACAGTAACACTTTCAATTAATTAATTAATTAATGTGATAGTACTGTAATTTTTGAGTAAATTTTTTACAGTAATAGGAAAGGGCGCCGGAAGCACGGGGGCAGCTGACGCCCTGCCCTAATGACAGGGGCAGGGGGGCAGCAATGTGCCCTCTAGAATTAGCTCACACAATGCAACTATCTGTCTATAGACCAACATAAATGAAAACAAATAAGTTGATGCCATTCCCAAAGCAGAGCAATAGTGTTGGTCTTTTTGTTAACTCCAGGAAGACTACAATTTTGACAGTTAACTTTGAAAATCCTCAGCAAGTCTCTGACTGGATGAGCATAAGCTCAAATGATGGTATGCGTGAGCATGTGGACGACTTCTGTTACCTGGGATCATGGATCCGGAAGTCAGGTGAGGACCTTCGAATACCGTACGTAAGGGAAAAGTATGGACATGGGATCTCTGGTCACCCGAATGTCTTATACGGCTTGGAATTGTAACGTCGGAATGGTGTGCGGGCTACCCTTTAATGCTCATCGTTATATAGTTGAAGGTATTGTTGATTTTCCTCACCCAAAAATTATGTAGCTTAAGCGGATTGTTACTTTTGCGGAACGTCTTATTTGTTCAAATAAACTACCTGTGTGGTTTTTTGGTACAATATTTTTCAAGGATTCCCATAGTTATTGGGCCATAATTAACGGGCATTTCTAATTAATGTTGTTTATCTGACATTGAGATGCATTCTCCTGCGGGAGTATCTAAATTACATTATGCTGTGCTTAACGAAGATAATATTTATAAGATTAGTCTCTGTCGCGAATTGATTTGGGTTATTTATGGTGAACAATTTGTTTCAATAAGACTGAAATTATTTCATTATTACATTTTGTCGCTTCTACCTAATGTTACGCTTATGCTCTTTTTTCTTGGTCATTATGTGGGTCAATACATTTACGCTTAATATTAACTTGTTATGTTTGTGTTTTGTGCCACTGCATATACTTGTATTTGTAATGTGCATGTTAATAATAATAATAATAAGCTTTCCTGGGTTTGGAAGTCACACAGAATACACCGGAGGCTTGGGGTCCGATTATTTAGAGCAGCAGTAGTTCCAAGCAAAAGCAAACAGTCGGCCGAAGCCGGAGGCGACCCGAAGGCTCCTCTTTCGATAGCTGCTACCCGAGGGTAGGGGTGGGCGCTACTCCTATCCCAAGATTTGCTCCCAGTTATTTAACTGGAACTCATTTTATCGACCCCAGTGGATGAAAGGCTGAGTGGACCCTGGCGGGGCTGAACCTACAACCATTAGATTGCAGGCCCGGCGCTCAACCAACTGAGTTACCCCGCCTTCAAGTAGCAGTAGTTCCAGTACTCCTATATGGGAGTCCATGCTGGGCTCTAACTGCTGAGGACTCTGGATGGCACATGCACAAGTATGCAACGTCGGGTTCACTGTGTCAAGTACAAATGCACACATGTCCAACCAGATACTACTGTATATAACATTGGAGGTGTCTCGTTGGCTACCCCCAAGTTTGACAATAGAATTAAGCCGTCTCCGAATTACAGTACATTGTTTTCGCCGTAAGGCTTGATGCGTGAGGCTTCCAGCTTGTGCACAATGACAATCTTGTGCTTTGGCAGCCCCATGGCGAAAATAAGAATGGTGGACAGCCCATGACTTTCTTGTGATGCCTCTGAAAGGACACTGGCCTTGAAGATGCGGATAATCTCGTGAGAGCCATGGTGCATAGGGAGTTGTGGCGGAATTGTGGATTGCATAGTGGTGGCAAAATGTTCTTGTTAAGCCGGCATAGCATCTCAATGTGCAGATTCAATGCAGCAGGCCGATTATACTACTGTAGGTAGATATATCTGACTAATACTGAATATGTACTGTAAATTCGTATAAAGCATTGTACTGTATTGTACATTCTACAGATCTACAGTAGGTAGGTGAATAATGAATAGGCAGATAGGTATTGTTTTTAGTCACATACAATATAATACTGTATGTTGATGCCCTAGGACTATTGGTTTTTTGAATGTACGTATGTAGATTATATACAGTAAGTATTTTGTATGTATGGATTAATATTATATTTGTTTTGTATTGTTGCATGCATTTATTTCTTATGTATAAATATGCAATACAATGCTGCAATGCAAACTTGTTAATTAATAAGTAGGGTATTATTAAATACATCCCGTTTGAATTTTTTATAACTTTTTTTATAATATTATTATCATAAAATAAATTATAAAAAGTGCCCTATTTTAGAGAATATTATATAAATATATTATATTTATATATAATATATATACATATTTATTTTATTTTATTTTTTATATATTTATATATATATTAATATAATATTTTATTTTAGAGATTTTACAGGAATATTGATCCGTGAATTAACCAATCAGCTCACAGATCAAATTTCCTGTTTTCATACAGGAATTGTTGATATTTCCAAAGACTCAAGACCCAATTACTGAATTATATTATATTGTATATAGACCTTCATAATATTGCAGTATTGTAACATGTGTTGCTCAATGCTGCAATGCCTGAATGCCGCCGTCAGGCAGTACCTGGCTGACTCGGTAGGTAACGGTGTGTACTTTGTCTGTTTGTAGCAGTAAATAACTGAATAAATCGAATATAGAAAATAATTCGGACTGGACTTTAGTCTGTTAGAACAATGAAGTTCGCGGAACATTTGGCGGCGCACGTCACGCCCGAGTGGCGCAAACAATACATAATGTACGACACGATGAAACTAATGATATACGAGGGTCAGGAAGAAGCGCCTACCGCGCTGGATATCGCCGAGGAGGACTCGCTAAACCGCTACTTCGAGCAGTTCGATGAGCAGTTCTTCAGCTTCTGCGACAAGGAACTCGCCAAGATTGACACCTTCTTTGCGGAGAAACTCGCTGAAGCCCAGAACCGCTACGTCCTGCTGAGCCACGAGGTGGCGCTTTCCAAATCTGGCAACACAGTGAGACGAGTTCGTCTACTCCATCGGAGAGGAAGTTTATTCCAGACGGACGAACAACACAAGCTGCTGAGCAGCCATACCCGCAAGGTCAACGACCTTAAACTCGCCTTCCAGGAGTTCTACCTGTTCCTCATCCTCCTGCAAAACTACCAATCTTTGAACTTTACGGGATTCAGAAAGATTCTCAAAAAACACGACAAATTACTAGAAACTGACCGCGGTAGAGATTACCGAGTCGATAAGATCGAATCTTCTATCTTCTTTACCAACAAGAAGGTTGAAGGGCTGATCTCCGACGTAGAGAATAACTACATCAATGATCTTGAGAACGGGAATCGACAGAAAGCGATGAAACGCCTGCGTGTTCCACCCCTTTCCGCCAAACAGTCTATCTGGACGACTTTCAGGATCGGTCTATTCTCGGGAATTCTGTTGGTTCTATTCGTTATCGTTGTCATCCTCATCGTCACTCAGATCCGCATCGTTACCACCGACTGCGACTCCCCAGCCGCAGACAACGCCACCCAGACGGAGCGGTCCGTCTGTCTGCTGTCCAACCAGTGGCGTCGTGCCATGCGCGTCTATCGCGGCAGTCTGTTCGCCCTTCTCATGCTTCTATTCATTGGTATCAACATGTATGGCTGGCGTTCCTCTGGTGTCAACCACATCCTAATCTTCGAGGTTGACCCTCGCAACCATCTGTCCCATCAGGACCTTCTGGAGGTCTCGGCTTGCTGTCTCTCCATCTGGGCTCTAAGTATCCTCGTCTTCCTCTTCAGTTACTCCTCTTACCTCGGACTTCCCCGATCCGTTTTCCCCCTAACTCTCGTTTTTTTCCTCATTGTTTTCGTTGTTAACCCGATTAAGATCTTCTACTACAAAGCCAGAGTCTGGCTCCTTAGGATTCTTGGCAGAATCGTAGCAGCGCCCTTCTTTAAGGTAGGCATTCGTTGTCTGTATCGATGTTCTACATCCACAAATATTTATTCAGCCATTATTTATTTATTTTGACCATTTATCATTTATTACACCTGTCAATTTCCAATAAACCAATCCAACATCGGGTAGATGGATGGATGGAGTTAGTCCCGACTGATCTGCCTCCATTTTTATTTTTTTATTAAAGGAAGTTCAAGATAATAAAAGATGAATAATAATTATTAGTGATTGGTAATTTGCAGTATTGATCGTCCAACTCCAATGAGGTTAAGTTGTTCTTCAGAGTCGAGCTGTTGATATGGCTCTGTGGTAGTGCTGAGCTGAAACCGTATGGGATTTGGAAATACAACTCATCCAAACCCCATACGATGTCGGCACTTAATAAAATGTAAATAAATTTCGATAAAGTAATTAAATTTGAATAAATTTCGGTTAAATATAACCAATAAATATGAATGAATGGATAGTAAGTATTAGTAGTAGGTAATAAACACAGTGCGTGGTTGGTTAAATAGTAATTAATCAATGACGGCACTTATGTTATACATAGAAAGAGACCGTCATGATATATCAGTTTATAGAACTGTTTTACCGTTACCTGTATATCTTATTATTGTGTCAAAGTAGAAAGGGGATTAATTAATAATAATGAACAAGTTGAAGTTACAGAGGAAATAAATTACCGTCTGAGAATATACAGCTGCGCCATTGTGCATTTTTTTTTTACATGATGTATAAATAAATATATTTATTATTAAAGATTGCGTAGTGCCCCCCCCCCCCCCCCCCCCCCTCACTCCCACATATTACTGTGACGTTGTCAATTCATTAATTAATTTTCAGGTGAATTTCCCCGACTTTTGGCTCGCCGACCAACTCAACTCTTTAGTCCCGGTATTCACCGACGCCTATTTCCTAATCTGTTTCTACTGTATCTATGGGAACGCGGTGGACAGGGACTCCGACAACCGGGCCACCGACGGCGAGTCCCGCCGTTGCTCCAGCTACGCCTACGGCTACGGTATCCGGTCCCTGGTGCACTGCCTCCCGGCGTGGTTCCGGTTCGCGCAGTGCGTCCGTCGGTACCGCGACACTCGGAAGGCGTTCCCCCATCTCGTCAACGCCGGTAAATACTCAACGACGTTCTTCGTTGTCATCTCCCAGAGCCTCGCGGCGGGCGCCCGAGAGGCCGGTAACCATGGCAGCGAGACGACCTTCTTTACCTTCTGGGTGATCAGCGCGCTAATAAGTTCCTGTTACACACTAACGTGGGACCTCAAGATGGACTGGGGACTCCTTCAAACCTTCAGCGGAGAAAACAAATTCCTTCGAGAGGAGATCATCTACTCCCAGGGGTTCTACTATTTCGCGATGGTCCAGAACTCCGTTATCCGCTTCTTCCCTATCGTCAACCTCAGTATCTGGCGGTGGTTCGGGTTCGTCGACGCCGACATTCTCGCCCCCATCTTCGGTTTCTTCGAGGTTTGGCGACGGTTCTGTTGGAACTTTATCCGTCTCGAGAACGAGCACCTCAACAACTGCGGTCAGTTCCGCGCCGTTCGGGACATCTCGGTGACGCCGCTGGAGGGCGACGACCAGGAGACTCTCAACGCGATGATGGACAACCAGGACGGCGTCTACAACCGGTACGTGGACTACGGGACTGCCAGGGTCCCGCAGTACGCGACTAAGTTGGCCGGGAGGTACGGAGTTCCGTGTCCCGTTAGCGACGACGACGATGAGTGAGTGACCAACCCGAGCGTCTCACGGCTGAGTATCGTAGCTAAACATCCGTAGTTTTCATTCGTAAATTAAGCCTTTTTTTGAAAAATTTTTTAAAATAACACCCCGAACAATATTTTCAAACTTTTTTTTTTTAATTATTGTGACAAAAAATTGATCAATTAAGAGACTAAAACTATCAGTTCCTCAAAATAATTAATCGCGCGGTTTATCAACTATTTGACATCTGTTTCCTTCGGTTGTATGAAATATTAGGATGCGATATAATTATATTGTTAACAGTAACATAGTCATTTAGCTTCGTTCGTACTATTGTGATTGTTTTTGAGTCTGCCGATTTAATTATTCCGCACTTATTCAATGATCCTTCCCCGAGAGGCCGTTCTAACACCGCTCCCTATTAACTAATCGTTACCATGTGGCTATAAATATCTATCAATCTCACTGACACAAACAAATTAAACTATTTGAAGAACAAGAACTATCGTCTATTCCATGCAAATAAATATGTTGTTGTGTGTAGATATTATTAGATGTAATTATAGACTTTATTAATAAAATTAATAAAAATATTTCATTTAATTAAAATATCAATCGGATTGCTTTTCCCACGCAGTAACATTTGTAAACTCATGTTTGTTCTACTTAGTACATCATATATGCAATTTATTATTATTTAGTTGAATAAATAAGTAATTTTGTATTCATTATTATTAAATTTAAAAAAAATCGCATTGTTGTCAATCAATTTTAGTTTATTGGAGTTTCTTTGTAAATGTTGTTATATTATTATGCTATTACTTAATTATTACATCATTATTAATCATACGGTATTTATTTGTAATCTACTACACTGTTTGTTCCCGTCTTATTTGTGTGTTCGTCTTTATTTAGTGGAAAAAATGGGATCCTGAATAATTGGGATCCAGTCGAAAAATGTACCTAATATCCCGGTCCGGACTTTTTGGTAAATCCGTCACGTAATTGAAACCTGAACGCTGTTGTATAATATTTGTTGAATAGTAGTTGTTGATTATTGAATTAGCTAATTAAGTAAGCCCTGCAGTCAATAGTAAATTATAAATTGGACACTGAAGGTCAGATATGAGATACAATTATTTATTTGTAATGTTACAAATTACTTTGAGCTATTCTATCACGAAATAATTTTTGTTTTAAAAGTAATTTTTATATATTTTAGGCGTGGAGGCGACCCAATTTGTAAGAAATATTAAAACACCTTATGCCGATAGTATTGATACTGAAATATTAATATGTCTTGTTAGCGCCTCAACCCTCAACGAAATTATTTAGCTCATTATTATAAAGCATCCCGATTAAATACTCAGGCAATCATTTTGCGAGATAAACAATAAGTAACGCTTATTAGTCTGGCTACTGTCGTGATGTGGGACTGGTTGGACTGGTTCCCAGCTAGACAATAGCAAGCAACGCCATGGAATGGGAGAGCTGGAAGTATATTAGGTTGTGGATAGACAAGGAATTTTAATAAGTTTATTAAGTTTAGATCAATTAAAAACACATTTCTTAAAGCAATTGAACTAATTTAAAACTATAATGGAATGGGAATGGGGATTACAGTTGTATAATTTTTAAGTATAAATGATTATATCTTTTTTGCCAAACAACATGACGTGTGTCTATCAAGTTTGGTTAGATTTCATGTTATTAACGTTTAAATTTGGATACGACAGAATAACAGACACACCGATTGATTTAGTGGTACCCGTATGCTAAGCTCGCTTACTCTCGTGGCTCGCCCCACATATTATTTCCAGTGTTTCACCTAGCTAAAACCATAGAAACATGTCACTGTTAATGAATTTTTATTTTCCAGAAATGTATGTTTTATTGGGCCTCTATATTTTTAAGTTGTAACCGTATGTGTCATTTTTCCACCTACGATTTTTGCAACCTAGACATTTTGTTTTTCGCAGTCTATTTATTTGCAACATATTTTTAACCCATTTACCACAGTGTTTGCTCGGCCCTCCTTCTCCTTGTTACTTCCTATGTTGTCCACTAAATTGTTATACTTATATATTACTTACCTCTAATGGAGCAGCTTTAGTTGAACCGGTATTCCGTGTGGTCTACCTAGTGTTCTAAATTTAACCAAATAAATACGGTGCTTATTTATAATATTTGTTAAACAGTAAATTATTTATATTGGCTTATTTAATTCGGCATTAAAATATATTTGTACAAGCCAGCTGGCATAATAATCATATTTTCCTAGCGTGTGGTGTAAGTCAATAATAATCAAATATTGTTTCGTAAATAAATGATTTGTTAAATTTATAGGTTAAGAACAAATCAAGCTATTGTGCGATGGATGCAATCTTCAGTATGCTTGGATGCACTTTTCCATTCGTTTTTACAAAGCCTTTGTCGACGAAATTCAGACTCACCCAAGCAAAACTAAGAAGAGTATGTATAGGGATGTCCCGGAATTCCGTTCCGGCCGGAATTCCGGTGGTTTTTGCCCGATTCCGGTTCCGGCCGGAATTGCCGGAATGGGGTCAATTCCGGCCGGAATTTTACCGGAATTACCAGGTTCCTAACTAGTTTGATAGTTGCAATTAGTTGTTAAAATATTATCAACATTTATAAATTTTTTAAACATTATTACCAATTATTTTAAGATACTTTTCAACACGTGTAAAAAAATAATTTAAATAAAGTGTTCTTCGACCGTTAGAGCTAATATTTAAAGATGCAAGACATAGATGCCCCCTGGTTAGCCACTTCAAACCATTCGTGCGAAAGCAGCCTTGGCCCACCTACCTGCAGGGATCGAACCCACGACCTCCAGATAGATTGGAAATCAATGCAACCACTACACCAAGGTGGAACCTAACAAACCTATGTAACGAGGGAAAATTCACAGCCACCCTGTTTATTAAAGTGAATGCAGTCAAAACTTGATGAGTATATGACATATGTAACACATTTCCAAAATCATTTCACCTGGTAATCAAACTAAAATGGTCCCACCATGTGTTACACTACTTACTGTAGTATTCATATACAATTCACAATAACCTCTCTTAATTTACGCTTAAACCATTTGTCGTTCTGAAGATATTTTATGAAATGCATCATTAGGCCCGTGCTCCACTGGTAAGTCGTCTTCGTCGAAGATTTTGTCTTAGTCAGAATGTCAAAATGAATGGCTCCTTGCTCCATTAGTAACACAAGTCATAAGTCAATTGATAAAAAAATATAAGGTGCGTCTCACATTTACTGCATATTTATTATACCCAAAGTAACCAATCAGAGGCATCTTGCCGGATATAACACATGATTCATATGTCAAAAGATGGAACATGGGACATAATCACTTTCGACTCATAGGTCGTACACTTAACGATTTACCAGCGGAGACGCTCCCATTGAAATCAATGTGTTCCATAATTAATTCTGACTAAGACTTACTTACCAGTGGAGCACCGGCCTTAACGAGTTGTTTTTCCAATTTGCTTATAAAATGGCGTTTTTAGATTGATCTTACAATATTTTACATTGATTTTAAATTATTTTATTTTTAAGTTTACCAGTTTATTATTTTATTTTAAAGTAACATATAGGATTACCCCTAAAGATTTCCAGCTTATTTCCATGGGAGTCCTTTATGTTACTTGGATACAAATACAATATTACACAATACAATATTTCTTACCATAAATCTATTTATTCTCAGCAATAATTAAACTGTAACATGTACTATTGGCCTCGTTTATTGTTTTGGTTCGAATAACATGTCACTGTAACATGCTCATTTCCCTTAAAGACACCAGGATATTGCAACAACGGACCTAATGGCGAGAAACCGTAGGTTGTTGTTAACGTCGGTTTTTAGGTATGAGTCTAAATGCTAAAAACCTAACTGTTGGCCAAGGTTATAGATTTTAGAAAGAATATAAATAATATAAGATATTACGAAAAAAAAAATATTGAATTCCCTGTCGTTTAAGGCCGAAGTACCATCCCGTCCCCATAATAGGGGAGAATGGGCCAGGCCATTCTCCCCTCCACCCACGTTAATTCCCCCAAGGTTCTGATTCATCTCATTATCAAACTTAGCTTTAGAAATAAAAAAAAATTTCTTTCACAAAAAAATATAATAAAGTTTTATGGGTCATTTAGTATATTTCACTAATTATAGAAAATTCCGGTTCCGGCCGGAATATTCCGGCATGTTGAATTCCGGTTCCGGTTCCGGCCGGAATCAAAATATCGATTCCGGGACATCCCTATATTATGTATATACAAATTTGACGCCCATGTGAAGAATGCCATGTTTTCAGTTTTCGGTCGAAATTATATTATTATATGAAGAATGTGTATTTTTTGAAATTTCTTGTTATTAAGTCTTAAGTGTTTTATAGCGCTTATTTCTATCTTTTAACCTATACATATACTAATTCGTTTATTGTTTTGGTTAGATTCAGCCCTTCTGTAACCTGTGTTTTTGGTGAAAATCTGATATTCTTCACATGGGGGTAACTGCAAAGTGAAATATAACAGCAGAAAGTCGGATATATTTAACAAAACATTGCCAAATTTGAGGGGTTGCGTCTCTAAAATGCGATAATCCAGGGCTGATGGCATTTAGGCTGTAAGGAAAAACCACGTTGGAAATAATCATTTATAAGTGTATAGGCCTACTAATACAGTAATAGCTGGAATCCATTATATCCATTTAGGTGTTTAATGAATAAAAACGATTAGATTATTTAAGACTGTAGAGTAAATTTAATAGAGGGACCACCAACTGTAATGGACGTCACAGCTCAGTGGGAACTTCCTCTATTCCTCCACAAGTTACCTTTGATAATCCAACCAACTCAATTAGCTCTCTTTGTGAGTTGGTAATTACTTTTATCAAAATACCTGTCGCATGGACCCGCCTTGACGTGGTCGTGACCTTTTTTTAAAGTAAGGCCCTGGTCACCTCATGAGCTTTCAACTTTTAAATAACTACATCCGGGCTGTCAATTGACAAGCATTCAACTGTTAGCTCATAATAAATAATTGGTTATAGTATAAACCTCACTGTGAATAATAAATATTCACAGAAAGTAATAAATTAAAAGTACATGTTTTATTTAAATTACTAAAAAAAAATAGAAACAATAAGAATTCAATTAAATAGTTGTTATTCCATAAGTATTTTTGCAATCAATCCGATCCAAATATTTTGTCTTCTATATATTACCTTGTTAATTTGCATAACAAAAAGCCAAACAAAAGGAACAGTAGGGAAGAGTAATTAGCGAATTAGTGATATTCCAGAATAATTTAATTAATTTCACAAGAAGCTGTGATTCAATGGGAAATGGGTAATATTTATACTGGCGTGTTACACATTAATTGCTATATCTCGGTGACTAGAAGTCTCATCAAATTTGTAAATACATCAAAGAATTGCCGATAAATAAGGTAACTGATGAAAACAAATTATATTAATTCCACTGCAGGGAAATATAATAATTTCCAATAATGTTAGCCAAGGATTTTCACATAATAAATTGGGATTGCTGTATTGAATTTAGGTGTAATTAATTTATTTGTTTTAGTTTAACGTCTGGCCCGGGCTATTTTACAACGTAATTTTCAATGAACGTAATCGTTGATTTTAGAAATTTTTTAGATCTTGGCTCAAAAATTAAATTTTGTTGGTATAACGGTTTTCGAGGTCGCCGATCACGATAAAACGTGTTACAAATATTTTCTGCCAATCCAACCATCATTTTTTGGTGCTACCCCGGGACGAAAAGTACTTTAAGTAAAAAATGTCAAACTAAAATGGAATTTGGTTTGATAATTCTGAACTTACAGTACACGTGTTTTCGAGGTCGCTGATCACGATGAATAAGGTGACCAGACGTCCCGCCTTCGGCAGGACAGTCCCGCTTTGTAGTCCCTGTCACATTGTCCCCCGAGATGCCTGGCGGGACGCCCGATTGCCCCGCCTTGGCTGAAACGATCCTGCTTTTCTAGTGTGCTTTTCTATGTTGAATATAATTATTTTAACTCTAAACTGAACTAAACCTTATGGTATGGAAATTGAAATGACTGATCTGCCGCACTGCACTGCAGCTGTTAAGTTCACCCGCCACTACTACCTGTACGGGCTGACTGAAATCGAAACTGAAACCATTTATACAGTATATTATAATTGTTGTAGGCCTACGGTTTTTTCATGATTAAGTTCCTGTGCGCGTACGAAATGCGAAGCGATTTTGATTGACTGCATATTACCGTTTACTGATGAACTCATGTTTTTTAAAGATATCGAACAAGCTTCATTTGTTTCATTTTCCTTTGACAGTTCAATTCAAACCGAATGGTGCGGTGGCTGATTGCGGCCTATTATTGCCATTTTTTAATGTTTATCATCCGGGTGAAAAATATTTAAATGTTTAACCTTACGGTGATTGTTTTGATTAGAATAACATGCCACTATAACCTGATCCTTTCCCTTAATTGATTATTAAGATTGGGCGAGATATGCCAAGAGTGAATCTGGATCAAAATGATAGCTTTCGATATTATTTATAAGGAATCTAACTACATGTGTTCAGAGTTCTGACACATTCCTGGCGCGTTTTTCACCAAGTCATAAATCGCCCCTTTCATTTTGAAACCACCTATATGCGATTTTTGTCGAAATGGAGATGGTTGCATTTCTTTATGTTAAAATGTATTCTGAATCTGATTAACTCACTTAGAAGGCCATGCTCCCACGTATAACTGAGATATTTATCGTTTTAAAACCACCTATATGCCAGTTTTGCATAGACCGCATTATAAAGAAATGTTTTTTTAAAACAACCTATATAACACATTTTACTATTATAAATAGAGTAAGCCCGGGAAACGTTGATATAAAATTGGAAACAATGAATCAGAAGCTAGAATTGTTGTTTATTATGATAGGGGGAGACTTGTTTTATATTTTTAAAACTTAATAATCGAATTTGTCTTAAGGCTTCTAATGCTTTTTCAGTAATCATTGTAAAAAATGTAATATTTTTTTTAAACAACCTATATCCCTATACATAGTTTCCTACCTAATATGTTACATAATTCCAATACCATAACTGTTTTTGTTTAAAATCGTTACATTTAATGGATTTAAAAGTAAATAAGACCAAAATCCTGGAATATTACTTTCAAACAAAATTAGAATCGAAAATGCCGTTTTACAGAAAAAGTCAATTTTGTCATTTAGGTTGTTTGAAAATGAAAGGGACGAAATGTTTTTCACTGGGTGATAAACTGACTTTTCTTCAGACCAAACTGGGCTCAGTTTAGGTGTCCCGCTTTGGCACTCTGTGAATCTGGTCACCTTAACGATGAAACTAGTAATAAATATTTCTTGTAATGCTAACCCAATTTTGGTGCCATTCTGGTGTGCACCAGAAAGAAAAATACAAGTAGGCTAGCACAAAATTATAAATTGTTAAATGTTGCTTTTGGCTTGGTAATTCTGAAGCTATATTGGTTTTCAAGGTCGCTGATCACGATACAACTCGTTAAAAATCATTGTCGTGGTAATGCAACTATAATTTTTGATGCTTGTCAGGTGGGACGAAAAATATAAGTAGCAAAAAATTTCAAAGGGCAAAAATCGAATTTGGTTGGATAATACGCTATTTTTGAGTGTAATATTCGTGATCAGCGTCCCAGAAAACCAATAATGTCTAAAAATTAGGTTGATTTGGTAATTATTTTTGATTATCAAATTTGTGCTAACTTGTTTTTTTCGTGCCCCAGAGGGCACATTCAAAATTACCAAACATTTTCCCAAATGTTATATTTCAGTTCTATAATAGTGATCAGCATTAAAAAAAACCGTTATATACCGCAAATAAATAAATTTTACAGTGAGCCATAAAAACTTTTTTTAGAATTTTAGCACTAAAAACACTGGAGATGGTTGCAAAAGGACCACATCACGAAAACTAACATAGCAATGTAAATGGCGTTTGTGGGGCGAGACACGAATGGCGAGCCATCAGCGAACTGATATAATTATACTATGGCCGTTTTTCAAAAGTCTGTGTGTGTGTGTGTCGGAAGCCATAAATGTCGGAAGCCATAATCTAAATTAATATCTTCAGCTAAATTGTATGGTTGAGTCATCGAATTATTTCAATTCTTCTATCGGTAATTAATTATTTAGGGGGGTAACATTTATCCCATCTGGTATAAAATTAACATGGGTAGATTCGCCGTGTCCCATTCTATTAAAATCTTTACTTTATACTCGAGATTAATGTCAAGTTTTATAGTTATTTATTGATTTACAATTAAACATTGCATTTTTATCAATTAATTCACATGCAGGCTCTAACTGCCTAATGACAGTCAATATGGAGTAATTCCATCCCGTGTCTTAGCAACGCTGAGAATGTCCTGGCTTGTTAGAGGCAGACTGCTGCTGGTAGGATAGCATTAATTCCCTATCCATTCACTCACTCTCCATTGAACTGGCTGACTGGAGGTGTGTGTGTTTTTAGGTATCGGGTTCAATGACATTACAGTAATATTATTACTAAAGTAATGTGTCGGGATGTTAATATTCACTGCAGCTATGAGTCTCTCTGGTTTGTTGAAAGAGTGAAATAAATTATTGTTTTTCTGTTCCGAATATCAATGTGGGGCGAGACACGAATTGCGAGCCATCAGCGAACTGATATAATTATACTATGGCCGTCTTTCAAAAGTCTGTGTATGTGTGTGTGCGTGTCTGTCGGAAGCCATAATCTAAATTAATATCTTCAGCTAAATTGTATGGTTGAGTCATTTTGAATGGCCCATGTGAAGAATACCAGACTTTCTGCCGTTATATTTCACTTTGCAGTTACCCCCATGTGAAGAATACCAGGTTTTCACCAAAAACACAGGTTACAGAAGGACTGAATCTAACCAAAACAATAAACGAATTAGTATATGTACAGGTTATAAGACAGAAATAAGCGGTATAAAACACTTGATAAAGATATATTTAAAAAAATAAAAAATCTTCATATTTAAAATTCCAATAAAAAGTCGACCGAAAAGTGAAATCCTGGTATTCTTCACATGGGCGTTTTGAACCGCCCATGTGAAGAATACCAGGATTTGCATGCGGGTGTCGCCTTCCAACACTTTTTGTCCCGGCAGAACTTGTGGTGCGACCCATTACTGATGAACTGGGCAGCTGCTCGACGCCTGATGCCAGTCAGTTTTGAATGTGAGTAATGAAGGATCGCTTCGGTCCGGTGGGTTATCCACAGCATTTAGTATATAGCTGTGGAGCTGGAGTACTTGCTGATCCCGTACCAAAGTTTCCAGAAGAAAGCAGGGAGTTTCACTACATGTTCTAAATTATGAGAGGCTAGCCTTTCTAACCAAAACAATAAACGGCCACTTTACCAAATCAGGGAAAGGAGCAGGTTACAGAGGCGGGATTTTCTAACCAAAAACAATAAACGATCATTTAACTAATTGAGGGAAAGGGGCAGGTTACAGAGGCGGGATTTTCTAACCAAAACAATAAACAGTCACTTTACAAAATGAAGGAAAGGAGCAGGTTACAGAGGCGGGCCTTTCTAACCAAAACACTAAACGGTCACTTTACCAAATCAGGGAAAGGAGCAGGTTACAGAGGCGGGATTTTCTAACCAAAACAACCGGTCAGCCGGTAGGCCTACCATTACCGTATTTAAATAGTAGGCTACACAATAGGCCTACAGCAGTACCGATGCCGGAACCGGTACTAAAATACCTAAAATACCTGCGTTATACCTACATCTGTACATACAATACAGCAATACTGCAAAATAAGTGTACTAATACCGGTATACTGATAGCCTGAGAGAACAGCAGTAGAGAAACCGGTAGCATGGAACCTAACGGTAAATTTCTGGAGGACATAAAAAGTAAAAAAAAAACTAATACCGGTACTGCAGTACTGATAGCCTGAGAGAACAGCAGTAGAGAAACCGGTAGCATGGAACCTAACGGTAAATTTCTGGAGGACATAAAAAGTCAAAAAAGGACATCATGAGTGATTTAAACGGACAATAAAAATTTTTGCGCATATTAATTACCTATTGGGATAAAGGTAAGATCGTTTAAGCGGGAAATTTGAGTTGGTGAAAGGTACAGTCTGCCAGTACCGGTACTGTTTGGACTCATTCAGTCATTAAAAGTTGATTACCAGTACCGGTACCACTCCTGCACTCGGCTCGCCCCGGGCCCGGCCACCATCCCTTCCGACTCTAACATACAGGTCATAACTTTTTTTCATACTACCTCCGCTCCAGCCTCCAGACCGCTACCGGTACCAATCTGTCACCGCCGTCAGGCCGTAGAGCTATTTAATTAAACTGCTGATCAAGTTCCGATATTCATCAGTCTGTCAGTCATGGACATGGACAGTCATGGATCAGTCTCGCAGTCTGGACTGTTAGAACAAGTTGATCTCAGTCCCGACAAAGCTAATAAATTGTTTGAAGAAGGTGGTGTTCTGGTTTTACATGGTCTCCCGGAGGGCAGTGAGTTTGGTATCGATTACGGGTGCTGGCGGACCGGCCCAAAGTTTATCGGAGTCAAAATGATACCGCCTGGTATCCACTTTATATACTACAGGTTTGTGTGCTGGTGCTCTACTAGGCCTACTGTACGATGATTTTGGTACACACACATCTGAAAATTCGTAATGGTAAGTCTGTAAGTGCAAAGTGTCAAGTCAATTTATCAAGTTACAACACCCCCCCCCCCCCCCCCCCCCCCTCCCGCCCCATTTGCAACTTTCAGACTTTTAGGATTACCGGTACCTTACTTTCGGTCCTTGATTTTCTGCCTAATAGAATCCATGGATGGATAGCTTGTTTATTATTTTAATTAGCCTAACAACGACAGTCAGACAGTGGTAAATTTTACCAAATGAGTGGCTCTGCTGATGTGCACGAAACATAAATGTTTGCAATTAAGCATTTCATGTATTTTAACTCGAATATTTAACATGTGGTCTTTCTACATATTATATTAATCTGTAATCTCTCTGCGTACATTATATTTTTATTACTTTCAGTGCGGTAAGCAAAGATGGCCAAGTGGCACCCCGTACAGGTTTCTTCCATTGGTTCTCTAAACGCGAACTCCTTATAAGGTATTACGACCAACAAACAGAGGACGTTATCGATGAGATCCCGAGCCTGGCTGTGATTGGTCGAACTCGCGAGGATTTACACCGATTGGACGACCGCTTGGGTCCGTATCCCCTTGGTAGTCTCCGCGTCTGGGTCTCCTTAACGCGGTTCATTACGCAGGAGACCTTGTCCCGACTGGTCCCGGTCAGCGGGAGAATATGTTCTGTGGCGGAGTTTGTGTCGTCGTCGTTTCCCAAAAAGGGGAACGTTCCAGCCCCTGTTGGAGGAACATCTGGGACCGTTCCGACCCCTGTGAGAGGAACGTCTGGGACCGTTCCAACCCCTGTGAGAGGAACGTCTGGGACCGTCCCAACCCCTGTGGGAGGAACGTCTAGGAACGTTCCGACCCCTAAGGAAGGAACGGTAGAGGACATACTTACTCCTGTAGAGGGCACCGCTATCCGTTACACAGCGGCAGACCACCGAACTTACTATCTCGCCAACTCCACCCCATCACAGATTACTCACTTCCACATGGATCCGTCCCCTTTCCTAATATCTCTACTCTCCCGTTGCTATAACGACAAGCCGAGCCAGTTACTCGCCGAGTTGCAGTTCTCCTTTGTCTGTTTCCTTGTCGGACACCATTATGAGTCGTTCGAACAATGGAAGCGGCTTGTCGCCTTACTGTGTCGTTGCGATGTCGCTCTGTCAACGCTAGAGACAATGTACTCGGATTTAATCTCTGTGATACATTTCCAATTGAAGGAGGTTGATCTGGATTACTTGGTCGACATAGTCGAGCGGGGCAACTTCCTCACCGAGAACATCAGACTGTTGTTTAATACTGCAGATAATTCCCAATCAGTTTCGCGGGAACTTAAAGCTAAATTATTAAAGTTTAAGGAATTCTTATCCAGGAAGTATAAATCCTGGGATTTTGATTGTGAAGGTGAGGATTGCGCTCCAGTTATTGTTGAAACTGATTCTGTGGTAGGTAATCTGTAAATATAATTTGTTGTTAATGGGGTTTATGTTGAAGATGAAGACCCTTGCACGCACAGCATTAACTCATTTATGGAAAATATGGGGTGGGAGAGACATAATATTTATAAACACACCCTATACAGAGACCATGCCCCGGAATATAGTGTCGTTATTCAGGTACCGCCCCCCCCCCCCCCCCCCCTCCCCCTAATGTTTCTACAAATCTTAATAAGATTGCATGAAATTTGAAACAGCGCTAGATTCACCTCACTACTCCTACATGGGTGAGCCAGAATTGTTATATTTGCTTTCAATCTTTAGCTACAAGTGTTTGATAAAGGTTGCTCCAGCGATATTTTACCAGTTACACTGGATCATTCATTCTCTCCAAAAGTGGCCAAATCCAGAAATTGTTCAGGTCATAATTTCAATTTAGATTGATGCAATTTTATGTGGTAAAAACTAAAAAGTTTAAAATATGAAATTTTTCCGGATAAAGCTGATTATTATGTTTTTAGGACTGAAAAGTAATTAATAAAGTTCATATTACTATGTAAGCACCCGAAAATAGCATATTTGGAATTGTACAGGTGAAATTTATGTAACATTTGATGAATTGTATGTAGAATGATGGCATTTGGTTCTGGGTATTGAAAAATTAGAGAATGTTAACAGTTCCATACAAGTTGCAGCATAAAAACTGTACAAAATTACATTGCGTTGCCTGTAATGTCCCAAATGCTATTTTTGTATCAAAAATAGTTATCAACCTTTCCCAATCATGATCTTTTAATCAAATTAATCATTAATTATCACTTAAATAACAAAAACCTTAGTGAAAATATACCGACACAGGCACCTCTGTCGGCACCGTTTGCGGCACCTGTGCCGTCTCGGCACCTGTGTCGACACAACGTCTACGCCCTGTAATTAACAGTCCCACAATTACGTGAAAGCATTACAGCGAGGGACTATCCCTTGCCTGTAATGCAAAATTTACCATCGCATGATTGTATAGCACACAAATTGGTGGGAACTTTAAAATGAGAAAATGTGCTTAAAATAAGTAGTTCGGACTCCCTGTGACATTAGGCCTACACTCATTGTTCTTTCTCTTTGTGTAAGTTTTTGTTTCCTGAATTATTGCATACCGAGTAATGCGACCGTCGTAAGAATACAATTTTGACGTTCTTTTTCAAATTTTTCAACGTTCTTGGTTCATAGCAAATGTTTTATTTAACTACTCATAATCATAGCTATTTATTTTATACGTCATATGTGTGTAGTTTTCTAATTAATTTTAACAATATTTTACTATTAAATGGAACCATTTGCCCCGCATGGGGGTGTAGATAATAAAAAAAAAAAAAAAATTAAGAATACAATTTTAAAAAGCCTATTAGTTAGATAGAAGGGTAACGGATAAAACCGACAACGAGCGAAGCGATATCGTGAACGAGTCAAATCAGAGGGACAACATGTGGAATCTCGCCTAGCTGAACGTATCAAAGAGAAAATGAGACGTGAACGGAGGAAAGGGAGTTGAAAGATTCACTAATATTTATCATATGACTTATTTACCTATCAAGGAATCGTTACACAACTGATATTGCAAATTGAGTATTTCAGGTTACAGCTCCTGAATATATTTGTAATG
>JAUCBJ010002724.1:0-20294 GCA_032718475.1 Nemertoderma westbladi | reverse complement strand
ATGGTAGTGTAGCTCCTACTTTAGTATTTATTTATATTGTACTTCGATAATTATCTATTAATTGACATTTTCTGGTGTGCTTCATAGAATAGTTCATGATTTACTTTTTTGATTTTATTTATTTATAATATTTCTTATTTTTCCAGCATTTAATTAGGTAATTTTATTATCGATGGCAAATTGTAAACTCGTTTCCTGGTGTATGATATTTTAATAATGTGCTTTTAATATATAATTTAATTATTAATTTTAGTACTTTTAGTTTATTAATAAATCTGAATTAACCTAGTCCTAAGGTATTGAAATTTCACATTTTCTTAAATTCATCTAGAGCAGATTTTTATGAGGTTTCCTAATCTGACAATCACTTAGCAAAATCTATTTTACTTTACTTTACTATTTTTCTTTTATTTTGACACACAGATCGTCCGTATGACAGTCAGAGTGTAGCCATCGGAAATGAAATCAGCTTTTAACTCTACAAGGTATTGTGTTTCTTATTGCTTAATATTAAATTAATGGACATTATTCATATATTATTGACAGACAGTTTTGCGCCAGAAGGTTCAATTGAAAATGTATTATTAGTGAGATTGCAAAAAAAAATCTAATGAATCTAATGAAGCATTTTAATTAAAGTAAAAATATAAACAAATTCTGGCTGTGACCCCTAAGGGGTGTCTAAATGAAATTTTTAGAAAATTTTTAAATTTTATAGTCCACCCAAAATGTATCTTAACACTTCATGTATTCTTATTTAATTTGGAGCAAACCTCAACCCGACCCCCCCCCCCCCCCCCCCCCACACCCAGATCGTTAGTTGAGTAGAAAGTAGTAGACCTACTGTTTATCTCTTTTTGGTTTTTATAAATTCGTAGATTGTTTGGAACTAAATAGCCTCCGTCTATTTAACTCGACAATTCCTACGTTTTTTTTTTGCAGTGGGTTTACACTTTTACAAAATAGGGGCCTACGCTTGTTTTTTTGTGGGGGGGATTTGAGCGCCCATGTGTAGAATACCAGGTTTTCACTTTTTGATCGAAATTCAACTGGGATTTTATAAATTAATCCAAGTTTCTCCTTATTACAGTAAGTATTTTATAGCGCTTATATAAATTAATCCAAGTTTCTCCTTATTACAGTAAGTATTTTATAGCGCTTATATAAATTAATCCAAGTTTCTCCTTATTACAGTAAGTATTTTATAGCGCTTATTTCTCTCTTATAACCTGTATACTTATTCGTTTATTGTTTTGGTTAGAATCAGCCCTTCTGTATCCTGGTTTTTTAGTGAAAACCCTGACATTCTTCACATGGGGGTAAACTGCAAAGTGAAATATAACATCAGAATGTCTGGTATACTTCATATGGCCGATTTGAGGGTGGTGAATCATTTGACAGAGCCCCTTACCCTACCGACTGACTTTATATCTGGTCGGATAACTCCGGATTCACTGTTTTATATTTATATATAACTGATGATGTAATGATGTGTAATCCATTAATCGAAACTATTTTGTAAACGGTAACGCGCTGTTGACCAATACCGACACAGTAAACTAACTACTTGGATTACTTAATGCTTAAAATTTTAGACTTTGATCGTGTTGAGTTTGAACTTAGTATGACTAATTATTAGAACACGCAGTGCTTCACTAAACGTATCATAAATTCCAACGTAATTAAACAAGTGGCTGGTATATATCACATTATGCGGTTAGAGGTTTCTTGTAATCCTTCAACTTTATATTTAAACGTACAATTGTAGAATTCTGGAAATATAATAAAATATTGTTCCAATTAAAAGCTTAAATTCAGAATAAATATGTGGGATCATTTAATTAAGATATAAAGGGATTAAAGATATTAAGATACAGTATATAAGATATTAAGGGTTAAGCAACACAGCCATCTCAAGAATTCCAGATTTCCACTTTTCGCAGACATTTTATAGAAATTTTAATGAAGAATTTGTATTTTGCCTTTAATTTCTCCTTTATTAAGTTTTTATAACGCTTGTTTCCGCCCATGTGAAGATGAAGAATACCATGAATTCACTTTTCGGTCGACTTTTTATTGGAATTTTATAAATGAAGATTTTTTATTTTTTTAATTTATCTTTATTAAGTGTTTTACAGCGCTTATTTCTGTCTTCTATACATATACTAATTCGTTTATTGTTTTGATTAGATTCAGCCCTTCTGTAACCTGTGCATTTGGTGAAAACCTGGTATTCTTCACATGGGGGTAACTTCAAAGTGAAATTGAAATATAACGGCAGAAATCCTGGTATTCTTCACATGGGCCTTTTAAGCTGTACAGATACTAATTCGTTTATTGTTTTGATTATTATATAGTTTTTCGTAAACCTGGCATTCTTCACTTGGGGTAAGAAACTGCAAAGAGAAAATACTTTGTAGCATAAACAGCATAAAGTTTGGTATACTTCATATGGCCCTAACACCTTGCTTGTATTGGCTGTTTTTTGTTGATTTGAAAGCTTAATTTTCTGCCTACTCTATATTAAATTGAACGAAAATCAAACGAAATGTGAGACGATTTACTTTGAAAAAACAGGTCAGCTAGTCTATTAACAACAAATTAAATAACTAAAGATATGTAGACCTAAACAAATTTACTTACAACAGTATTAGCCTATATAAACTCGGCTGTTGTTTGGTTGGGTTGGTATTGAATTTCACTTTGCAGTTTCGATCTACATCGGCACCTCTGCATGCTGTACAGTAGTTTGTTGCTTATTCAAACAAAGGTACAATTAGCCGACACCGTGCTCCAGTGGTAAGTCATATGTCATCAGTCTAAATAAATTATGGAACACATTGGTTTCAATGGTATGTCATAAATTGCTTGTTACGACATGAGTCGAAAGTGATTATTTCCCATGTTCCATCTTTTGACATACGACTCATGAGTTATATCCGGCAATATGCCTATGATTGGTTACTTTGGTTATATAACTACTGTATGCAACGAATGTGAGACGCATCTTATATTTTTTAAGAAATGACTTACCAGTGGAGCACGGGATCAGCTATACTTTTGACATACGGACTTAGATAAAATCTGAAAACGACTTTATGACATACGACTCATGAGTTACCAGTGGAGCACGGGCCTTACTAAGAATTCTACAGTATGTAGCAGTGTAGCGCTGACTTATTACTAACAGGAGAGAATATTTCCAAGTACCTTGAAATATGTCGTCATTTAGCACGGTTGTTCCCGGATTTTTGACACAAGGGTCGAAATTTATTCTCTGGAAAGAGGTTAGTTGAATAAATACTGGTAATGGATATAAAATTAGGTGATTGTTATTGGTCAGTTGGACTAGCTACTGGGTCGTCGCCAATAGTTAATAGCCACGGCCACTAGCGCTACTGGCCGCAGCCAGTGGCTACTTGCCGCAAAACCAGTAGCTACTGGCCGCGAAGCTACTAGCTATTTGCGCGAGTATAATAGCCTTCAACCACGTCAGAGCCGTGGCTGCACGCGACGTGCTACGCGATATATTTTATATAGTGTATCTGTTTCATCATACAGTATTTTATCTATACACAACCTGTGTGTGATACAACATTTTAATCAATAATATTCACTTTTTAATTATTACTAGCAATAGCAAACTATATTAATTTAATAATTTTAAATGTTCCACAACATTTTATCTATTAACTAGCAATTTTCAGTGGCCACTAGCCGCATTGTGGAACGTAACTAGTACAGTAGTAGCTATGTTACATCATGGAAATCGGGCTTACAGTAAGTGCTAGTTACAAGGGGACGCGGGACAATTCATGATGCTTTAATACTCTTGAGTGAGTCTAGTTTTTATTTTTTTGGGCATGTGGATGGAACACTCCATACTGTGTACTGCATTTTGTAATTTTTCCAATTTGATGTATGTTGTATTTTTTATAAATATATTTTTTTTTATCTTTGAAGGAAGACACACCAGCAGTGGCTGTTACATTGAAGGTAGACCGCTACGGTTACTTTCTCTACTGGGTCACTCAATCAAAGACAGTTGATTGGATAGAATGTTGCCATATAAGGGATGTTCGCACTGGGAATTTAGCTAAAACACCAAAGGTTGGTCCAAATCCAAACTGGTAATAAGTTTGGTATCTACTGTATGTACAGTAGTTTTTATTATTGTTATTATGTTATTATTGCAGCTTGGTCTAGTGGTGACATTCCCAGGTTTCCAATTAGGAAGCCCTGGTTCGATCCCTAGATGGGACAGCACTGTTTGCGCACAGTTGTGCTTTAAATGCTGCAGCCTAGCCCAACCCTGGCTTTCATCCTTCACTATGGTCGATAAATAAAAGATCAGCAAATTCCTTGGCTAAACGAGCCTAAAAGATTCCCCCCATTCATTATTTGTTGAATGTTAAATGTGATTGAATTTGTCGACCTCAAATAGTTTTTTTTATTAAATGGCACATTATTTCTACTAGAACCCATAGTTTTGTGGATTATAGTGTATTAATTATTATCTGTGCCGTACATAGATACTGTAGTTTGATTAGAGTGTATAGTTTGTGAGACGAGTGACAAAAGTAAGCTGAGCTTATAATATTATTGGGTTTGGGTACCGCAGCGCAGTTTAACACTAATGTTTCAATGGCATTGTCTGTCGGCCATCCTGTATATTTTTCTATTGTTCTGTGTCTGTCACCTAATGTTTAAAAGCTAAAATGAGTTCAATGGTACAGTAGCAGGTAGGCCTATCGCTATCAGTAAGATTAGTTTCTATTTGGCTATAACTCTGAAGTACAAATTCCAACCACAAACTATAAACTGTAAAAACTATAGGCCTAGAGGCCAACTCTCTGAAAACTGTAACTAAACTACAACCGTACTGTAGGCCTACAGTAGGCCTACTCCCGTACAGGTAAGCAGTAGGCCTACCGGTAGGTATGGCATAATCTTGGATTAAATGATTTGACTGTTTTCCTGCGCGACTTCCCGGTGATGTGGATGTAAAACAGGACAATTACTTTTTACGGCGATGTGAATGTAAAACAGGACATACTGTAATTACTTTTTAAGACTGTTGTTAACTGCTGGTTTTCATATTGTTTGTGGCTATTTTGATTTGATTATGGTACACTGTGTAGTCATAAATTCCACCCATCCAATATTTATATTTTTCAAGGATTCAAAATTGAAATCGTCTTGTAACATTGGCGGTGCGGAGAGTTTACTTCTACAAGATAAAACAATAACAGTGGCGACATCTGCAGACTTGGTCAATGTTTCCTTTACAAACTTCGTCACAAACTCATATTCTCTAGCCAAGGTAATAATCTTAATATATTAATAATCAATTAAACTATAAGAAAGTTAGAGATGTCAGTTATATTCGATGAAAAATTCAGGGTTGGAGCAAGATAAATATTATTATTAGTCAAATTTCAATTATAATAATAAATATATTTCGGTAGCTCGGCGCTATCATTATCAATAAAGTACAAATTATAATATAAATTGCAGAATTGACTACCGTAACGTACGACTTGATATCTGTTGAAAATTGCACAAAAAACAATCAATTTTGTAACCAAAAATAGAAACATAGGCTACTACTGTATATACGCTACACATACATCTTACATTCACCCCCCCCCCCCCCCCCCCCCTTTTTTTCACACTTTGCACCCTCTTTTTTTGGACACTCGCTTCCCCGGAAACTTTCCTAGAGTTGCTGCACTCAGGTAGCCTACCTATACTGACTGTCGCTTGTTAAGGGCCCTGTCACCTAAAGCCATAATATATAGGCTCTCCAGTATGCGCACCTACGGTCCCTCCCTATGCGTTTCTCTCCCTATGTCTTGCAAGAGGTCAAACATCGGTACATGGCCTGTCTGCACATGGTGGTCAGCCAAGTCAGTAGCCTAAGCCCTCTGGTGGCGTATGTCTGAATCATGTTGAATTAACCTTATGCCGCTATGATATTTTGATTCGCAGTATGTACGTACAGTATATACTGTACCTTACCACATGTACATGGGATCGCATAGACCACCCCCCTTGGGTCGGACTTTGGTTTATGACCCTTCAATAAATGTCTGTCTGTCGGTGGTCTAATCTTTGAAAGCTTATTTCTCAGAAATCTACTTTCTTAAAGTTAAACTTAGTGGGACAGATTTATGAAAAATGTTTAGAAAGTATACATAAAGACATACATCTACAGTTCGTCTATCGGCCGCTAGGTGGATGCATGTCTGAACATGAATGCCCTCCCATTTCTTTGCTTTTAATCCGTTTAAGCTGAAACTTAAAGGCAGAATTGACAAAACAACAAGCTGTGTCTGTCAAAAGGACCCTAATCCGTCTGCTCTTCTCCCTGAAAGTGAATCCTTCTTTCATTTCGCCGCTCAAGCTGAAACTTGTGAGTGACAGTGAGATGTACTGCAGTAACTACACTATAACACTGCCTGCGTATTTGTGGAAACGGTAATCAATCTGCAGTTTTCCAGTATACTGCAAAAGGGCGAAATGCCTGAATTAACTTTACACATTTCGTTTATAGTAAAAAATATCACTGTCTGAAACTGAAATACTCTCATTTCTCTATTTGTTATCCGTTCAAGCTGAAACTTGCAAGATATACATGCTACTGTATAGACGCCATCCATACGGCCTAGAGTAGGGTCACGCAGCAGCTTTTTAGGAATTAAATTGGTTACCTTTTATTAAATATACACACTATACAGGGAAGTAAAAAAAGGTTACCATTTTCCTGAGCCTAAATAAATTGTAGCAGTACTATCAGTATACAGTATCTAGAAAATATAGGCCTATTCAAGAAAAACGCTCACCACGTCAGGTGGGATATATCTGTCCCCGAATCATCTCACCAAGTCCGACAATACATATTAAACACAAATTTGTGTTATTAACCACCAAGTCGAACAGGTTTAGACCAGGTCGGAATTAAAAAGTTCAAGCAAGTGTGTCACACCAAGTCAATATAACAACGATATAAATACACCACCAATTGGCTGCCCTGCACCAGTTAAGTGTAAACTTACTTATAATTCCTTTATTTAACTGGTAATTTAAATATTTGAAATAACTCATTAATAATATGTTCTACTTTCCCAGCAATGGACAGATGAGTTGCATATAGTTGCAAACAAAGCGAGGAACGCAAAGTTTAGCAGTTTAAAATGTATTGAAAAGGAATACGTTAAGCTGACTACATTGCTTGCTTCATCAGATGGAAGGGTGTCTCTCAAACGGTTAGAGTTTATTCCAATAGAGTTAGTTACATTAGTTTTAATTTTATTCTGTCTTTAGGGAGACAGGGGTGGGGGGGGGGAACTGGACGCAAATCCTACCTTGGCGAATTAATATTTTCGCCTCAATGTTAAATTCTCAATTTAGGGAAAGGAGCAGGTTACAGTAGCACGTTATTATAACCAAAACAATAAACTAAACACAATAGAACAGGTTACAGTTTTATTTTTGAGAGTAAGCAGCTGTTATTTACGTCCAATTCCCCCTGGAGAGGGGGAGAGGGATGAATTTTTATTGCGTCCAGTATCCCCCCTATCTGGCTTTAGGTGTTGTTTACTTTTAGAGTTGCCCGTTGCTATAACATCTTTGTTCATTTTCAAAAAAGCAAGTACGTTGGTTTTCGTTCGGCGTGTACCTCATCCAAATCATGCATCGTTTAAGAATCATTTGTGAATCTTTATTTGCCTGAATAATAAATTAGCTAAGACCGCCAATTCAAGTTAAACTCGGTACTTAAACATCTATAAAGTTTAAACATGGAGTTTTACTGCCTTACTCTATCCGGGGCAGCGGTAATTCCTACTTATGAAACGGCTGGTGCTCCATATGGAACTGTATTAAAGCAATCGATCAACTATGGATAGGATAACTTAACGGTGTTGCTAAGAGATGGCCATTTAAAACTATCTGGAATTCCTGGGTACGTATTATACCCCCACTGTCATACCAACATTCCATCTCCATCTCTTTACGTTTACGTAAATGCAAAACTAAAGGCATCTTATTAATATTCTTTACGCATCGCATTTATTATTTTTAATCATACTAGAGACTACAAATCTTATTTTACTTACTTTCTTAAAAGTCATATATTTATAATTTGAGCATGCTTACGCCACGAAAGGCATCGTTCCATTACATTACCTCGCTTGATATTAAAGTTGAAGAAGTTCGTCAAACCATGCGTACATACGTACATACTAACTACTACATGTAACTAAACTGTTATGAATGGGGTTTGGTTTATAAGAGTGGGAAACGAACCCCCCACCTCCTTTACTACCAGAAATATTTCAATTTTTGGCAAAGGAATATATGTTTTCCATTGCCAAATATACACTTCTTTATATACTTATTATGAACTATGATCTCTTTATTGCGTTGATTATCGATTTGGATTGATTTCATTAGTAAAGTTATGAGTAGGAGTAGTTATAATTTATGTGAATAAATAAATCAAATTATTAAAATGAAAGATCATTATAAAACTTTGGGTATTGGGAGGAGTGCAACTGCCGCTGATATAAAGAAAGCTTTTAGATCTTTGGCTCTAAAGTTTCACCCGGATAAAAACAAAAATCCGGAAGCAGAGAGGCGGTTTAAGGAGATCAATGAAGCGCACGAGGTACTTCGTGAAGAGAATAGGAAACTAACTTACGACTACGATTATAGAAATTATAGAAATCAATCCCAAGCGACTACCACGCAACAAACCAACACCGGGGCCTCAACCAATCAGAAAAGAGCCTCTCCCAAATGGACTAGCACGCAAGGGCAAGGCCCTAAATCAACCAATCACAGGCGGGAAGGGAATACAAACGGTGGCAATAACGCCAATCCAAACACCGGTAATTCTAAGGGGAAGAAGACCTCGCCGTCGGATAAGTCGGAGAGAAAGTCGGAATGGGATTGGACTAAAGATTTCTTCAACAACAAGGAAACTTCGGAAAGTTTTAATTTTAGGTTTAAACGACGTCAAAGTGAACCGAATGCTTCGAAAACAAATAGACGCAACTCCCAAGATAATTGTTCAGAGGATAGCAGCAAACCCAACAAACCGAAAGTAAATGCTACCGGTACGGGTCCAAAACCACAAAAGTTTGATAAAAATAAAAGAAGTTTCAGTTTTCAATATGCTGATTCTTTTGGGACTTTCGAAGGTTATTTCGATTTTGGTCGTTCGTTTGACGAGGCGTTCGAATCGATGGAGTTCGTTTGGTGCGGGAACGCCCCAGACGACGAGGAATTGGATCCCCGAAACCCGCGGTGCCATTACTGCGGCTCCCAAGTCCCGGCGGACCAGCTGGCCCGGCACCAACGCGTGTGTCTGCGGTTCCGGACGCGGTACCCGGACGCTTACGAGGACTGGCGGAGTAAACGGGACTCGTCGGACCCGGAGCCGGAGCCCGCTCCGTACGACGAGCGGCCGCCGTGGCGCTCGCCGATAGACGAGGATTCCCCGAGTCGGTCGTTCCGATCGAGATGGTCCGGCGAGTTGTTCGGGTTCGACGAACTGAAAACCGCACTCGATGAGGAGGAAGAGAGAATCTTCTCGCAGAAACCGCGTCGTCACGATATATTTGACCCGGATTCCACCCCCTTCCCTAAACCTCGAACCTCCCCGATTCAGGATCCTTACGAAGACTGGTTAAACTCTGCTAATACTCCTCGAAAGTCGAACGACATATTTTCGGATATTCGGAAAGGCAACTGGAGGAGCAAGTTGGGCGAGGCCTGTTTGGGGTGCGGCGAGACTTATCGCGTAGATATCACTAAGCACTGTCGGTGTTGCGGTCTAAAACGCACTGTATTTTATTAGTTTTCAATGCCACGATTTGTTAATAAACAAAACGTCTTACTTGCCAACCTTGTGCGATATAATTATAAGCCTAGTCGTGAAATAAAACAAAATTATTTTCTTGGGATTATCCATATTGGTAGCCATACTTGAATTACATTTTAATAAAAGCAATTTGATGATCGTTTAGGCTACTAATGGTGAACAATAATTTTGGTAAACGATATTTTTGTCTCCTTATACATTATGATAGATTGAATGAGTGAATTATATTCTATTCAAGCGACTAATTCAGTAAATAATTATATTTACTTTAATTCATTAAGTAACTTTATTTATGGTGATTAATTATTATTGGTGCTTTATATTATCGTATAAATTAATTTCATCTATTTTATACAGCATAAACAAAACAAAAAATTACACTATTTATTTCATTTGTGGACTGCAGCATTCTAGAATAAACTCCATGTAAAGTGTACCAAAATTCTCGGCTGTTATATTTCACTTTGCAGTATACCCTGAAGAATACCGCCGTCCAGGTTGCAGGAGGCCTGAATCTAACCAAAATAATAAAGGAATTAGTAAATGTAATGGTTATAAGGTAGAAATAAATAAGCGCAATAAAACACTTAAGGATTAATCTAAAAAAATACAAATTTCTTATAAATAATAAATGTCATTGCCCCATTTTCAATTTTTCACAGTGTTGTTGCATTATGGATGCCCCCTATTTAAAGCAGGTGCCTTTTCTATAATAGTGCGGCGCCCTTTTATCTCCACTACTGTAAGATATCGTTTTGGTTTTACAGTAGTAAGGCTGTAGTTTGGGAATTCCATCGTTTTTCTCAGGATAATAACTCCGCTGTCTCTGTATTAAGGGGCTATTATAGTTGATAACAAATTTTGCATAAGAAGATTAAGTTAATATCAAAATTATTATCAAAAGTATTCCCGAATTACATTTGAAATTAGACTTGTTATGTTTATACTGTAATATCGACAAATGCACATTATAACAACTCTAAAAAGTAATTTTGGGCCAACCATGACCTACTAAATATAAATATATTTTTTAGTAGGCTAGATCATGCATGGGTCAACCTAATTACGGTTGCCATAAAATAAGGTACTGCAGTAGAAACTACTGTACTACATACATACTACTACTACATAATAATACAGTAATATCGTAGTAGTTATTACATACAGTAGTTTCCTATGTAATAAATACAGTAGATCGATCATAGCTAGAACATGTTTTTTTCTCCTAGATTTGCGACGTTGTTCAGCTCTTCACAAGAACATCGTGCTATAGAAGATTCCAAGATATTAAAGAAGGTGTCCCAGGCTGTGGAAGTCTCTGGTATTAGTGTCCATAAGGGTCATATAAAGGCAACAAGGAATAACGTTACAATCAACAACTTATTGTCCTGCATATACTATCTTAGCGGGCGGTCAAACGATACAGATAAAATATTTCAAGAATTGTGAGTGTTAACTCCATAGACTATTACTACTACTAGGATCGGCATGCTGCATTGCAGCTGCATTTTTAAGAATGCTGTACCGGCTTGTCAACAAAATTGCACCGCCACAACTCCCTATCACCCATGACATTTGCTAGATCATCCGCATCGTCAAGGCCAGTGTCCTTTAAGATGAGTCTCAACAAAGTCATGGGCTGTCCACCATGCTTATTCACTCCATGAGGCTGCCAAAGTACAAGATTATGCACTGGCTGGTCCTCACGGCGAAAGCAATGTCCTGCAAAGCGGAGGCGATTTTGTTCTAGTGTCAAGCTTGGGGGAACCAATGAGACACCTCCAATGTTATATAGTGTCTGGTTGGAGATGTGTGCATTGTAATTGACACAATGAACCCGGCGTAGCATTCTTGTGAATGTGCCATCCAGAGATTGGGTGTCCTCAGCAGTTAGAGCCCAGCATGGACTCCCGTAGAGGAGTACTGGAGCTACTGCTGCTCTAAATAATCGGACCTTAAGTTTCCGATTAATTCTCGGTGACTTCCAAATCCTGGAAAGCCTATTCAAGGCTGCCCATGCCTTTCCCTTACGTATTCGAAGGTCCTCACCTGACTTCCGGATCCATGATCCCAGGTAACAGAAGTCGTCCACATGCTCAAGCATACCATCCTTTGAGCTTATGCTCATCCGATCAGAGACTTGCTGAGGACTTTCAAAGTTAACTGTCAAAATTTTGGTCTTTCTGGAGTTAATAAAAAGACCAACACTAGAAGCAGCATGTTCTAATGAGCTGAGGAGCCGTTGGGCTCCCTCTAATGATTCTGAGAGTTCTCCTAAGCCATCAGCAAAGTCTAGATCAGTTAGGTACTTGGCAGGATTTCCTCGACTTCTGGAGCCAGTAGGTGAAGTTATCATCACCCCATCATCATTATGATGATCTAAGGACATGCGTAGAACATAGTCAACCACAATAATGAACAAGAATGGTGCAAGTGTGTCTCCTTGGAGGACGCCCCATAACACTTCAAATGGTTCTGTGTCACCGTCAACAGTAGACACAAATGTTGTCGAACCATCGTATACTGATCTGATTGCTGCAATAATTTCATCAGGAATCCCATATAATGAAAGTATGCTGAACATACGTGAGCGAGAGACTGAATCAAAGGCCTTGAAGAAGTCAACAAAAATAACAGCCAGATGCCTGTCTCTCTTTTTTTGATAATTCTTCAATTATCCTTCTAAGTGCCAAAATGGGCTCCATGGTCCCACGACCTTTACGGAACCCATTCTGATTTCCACGGAGCAGTCTCTCAATGGGATCCCTGATGCGATTTAATATAATTATATTGTATAGCTTTGCAGCAATCGAGATCAATGAGATCCCCGAAAAGAACCATAGAGTGTTAGGTTTCCCTTCTTGGGAACTGGCACCAACTTATTTGTTTTCATTTCTTGTGGGACTCTTGTTGTTCGGTACATGTCTACTATGATGGGATAGATGAGCTTTAAACACTCAGGTATTTTAAAGACCTCAGGGGGAACACCATCTACTCCACTGGCACGATTGGTCTTAATGCTCTTTGCAGTAGCCTTCACTTCTGCAAAGGAGATATCGCCAATGGGAATATCTGGGAGTACAGACTCAGACACTTTTACTTCTATAAAGTTATCAGGCAATACCCTGTCATTATTGAGGAGCTTTTCAAAGTGGGCTTTCCAACCATTGAGGCGATCGGCTGGTGGTTCAGCCTTAACCTTGGTGGTTGGTTGGCTTTTCCGCCCAGTAATCAAATTGATCGATTTCCATGCCTGGGATGATTGCCTGCTGTTGTCAGCATCATTGATGGCATCAACCTGTTGGTTTATTAGCTCCTGTAGATTAACAGAGTACTGCCTGTTCAGGGACCTAGATGCAGCCTTAACTGCATTCTTGGCCGCTGTAGTCTGTTTGAGTCGGGACTCTTTCTGCGCCTTATGAAGGTCATTTCGGAACTTCTGAATTTTGTTGTCAGTCCAGGGGGCCCTTTTCCTGTTTCGAGGGTATACAGGAACTGTTTCTGCAGCTGCTAACTTAACTGCTTCTGTAAAGGCAGTATAGCCCTCACAGTGATCTGCCGCCTCAGAGGCAAGAGCCTCATACCTGTTGCTCAGCTGTAGTGTGAAGCTGGATCTCACACTTGGCTGTTGCAACAGAGAGGACCAGTCATGCCGCGGCAAGGCAGATTTCGTTGTTCTGCTAGCACGCAGACTAAGTCTTACCTTGGCCACATTAAGGCGGTGATCACTGGAGAAGGATCGAAGTGTAAATGCATTACAGTCTTGTATAGAGCTCCTGTATTTCCTACGAAACAGAATATGGTCTATCTGGAACTTGTGACCACTGGGTCCACTATGAGTCCATAGCTTTCCAGTTCGCTTCTTGAACTGGGTTCCAGCCGAAAACAATCCATTTCCAGAGATAAAATCCTGAAGATGGACAGAATTTCGGTTAACACTCTTGCTATAGACCCAGGGCGATGTAGGTGATTGATGCAGACTTGCATTAAAATCTCCCAGGAATGTTAAGAATGCATGCTGATCCACTCAATCTGTAGCTGCTTGTAGATTGTGGTAGAAATTTTCCACCTCCTCTACAGGGGCAACACTAGTTGGAGAGTAGCACACAATCAGAACCACCTTAGGAAACTTCTTAGCCAGTCTTCCAGAACATGAGAAGTGGCAACGGATGATGCGGTTGGAGATTTGGTCTATTTTGTCCAATGCTGCATGTGCAGTTGGACTCATCAATAGACCAATTCCACCATTGCCACTATCATCTGCTGAAACGAGGGCGAGTCGCCAACCGCCCCCCATGTCCTTAATCAGAACCTCATCAGTCTGTCCAGTCTGCATTCGGTGCTCTTGAACACCCACTGCACTGAGAGAAAGCTTATCTGCCAAGGCAGTCAGCTCACCTTGTCGCATTGGGGACCCGAGTGTTAGGGTGTTTACTGACGCTAATCTAGTGACTTGCCTCAGATTCACCAATGGCTTTGTTGGTCGGGGTGGAACATGAGAGTAGCCTCCAACTCCAGAATCCCTCTCCCCCTCACAATCTGGACTCCCTGGGGACCCGGGGTTTGGGCCAGAAAGGTCATCAGGAAAGGGACTCAAAGAATTGTTGGCTTCTCTCTCTCCAGTATAGGGGGTGAGACAGGCAGCCGGTCAGGAGATAACTGACGCCTGTGAGGCCGATTGTGTCCGGTAATTCCACTGGCCTCTAGTGGCCGGACCTCCGCATTGCTAATGTAATCCATAGTGGGGGTTGGGGGGTGCTTTTTTGCCGAGTCAGCACTCGGGGCAAATACCACACCCTGGTTTGGCATTCCACAGGGTGGGTGTCGCAATGGAGTCAGATATGAGGCCCATCACCCATATGAGGTACATCACTCACAAGAATTGTGAGTGTTAACTCCATAGACTATAGTTTTGGTTACGTTATAAACTATCAACTTATCGGAGGTATGGTTAACAGGAACTACAGTAAGACGTATACTGGTAGCGTATAGGGCGGAAAACCGACAATAAGCAACCAATTTCACAAACAAACACTTCATAAACTTTAAACAATAAAGTTCTAGACAACATATTTTTTTAAAATCTTTATGAGATTACATATAAATAATTTGAAACAGATATTTTCATCTCCTTCCTTTCATTGTAGTGGGTTAGTGATACATTTTATTTTTGCTTTCAATCTTTATCTACTACTGTACAGTACAAGCGTTTGAAAAAATCGTGTCAGGCAATTTTGTGCCAGTCTCATCTTTAATGTTTAGTTGGCAGGCCTACTGATGGTCGGGGGCTAAAGTACATTGCCTACCTCATATATCATGGTGTCTCTTTAGGCTCAAAACCTCTATCGGGTGGGAATGTGTTGTGTTGTGTACAACCCTCCACAATTAGTTACACACAACCTCGTACACACCCCCACACTGGTTAGAGGTTTTGGACCAAAAGAGACCCACCATACCTCATGTTGGCTGAATACAACATAATAATGGTATGGACCAGTAAGTATTGTCATACTCTAATTTTTTACTTGAGTAGATAACTGTAACAAAGCAATAAGTTCTGGATGTTAATTTTTTTGCAGCGGAGCTAAGAAGAAACCGTATTTAACGTCCCACCAGTTCCTGGACTTCCTAAAAACAAGCCAACGCGATCCGCGTCTGAACGAGCTACTATCTCCCCTACCCAGGCACTCAGACGCCGTCGCCCTCATACAGAAACACGAGTCTAACGAATCGTTGCTACGTAGGGGTCACATCTCCCAGTCCGGGTTCATGCGGTTCTTACTGTCCGACGATAATTCCCTAAAGATTAACGAAGAAGTAACAGACAGCAGTTCGCCCTTGGCCCATTATTTTATTAATTCTTCCCATAATACATATTTAACGGGTGAGTTATTGTTACTTTATTTAATAGTTTAGCTAAATTTATCTGAGTTTAGTTAGTTCAGTTGAGAATTAAGTTGAGCTTAGAAGTCTTATGGATGCTAAACATATTAACAATAATTAAAAGTTATTTAAATTATCTACCAATTTCTCTAAAAGTTACTATTTCACTATGTAAATTTTCATTTCAACTCGTGAAACGGGATTATCTCCAGTAAACAACTTCCAACGTGGTCCATCGTTGTGCCTCTCACCATAGACACCATTCAAATTGCTGTAGCCACAGTGTTCATACCACCATCCTCCTTGACGATCTAAGGAACAGGAGTTGGGGGAAGCGTAATTATTGCGGTCATTGGTGGAGAATGGTTTCCCACTGTGTGTTAACGATAATGTGTTACCAGCAGTGCCATGGTAACCGGATAAATGTAGAATGTAATTAGTTGCAGCTGATCCGAGAAAGAAGTTGCTGTATTCGGCATATCGGTGTTCATTGTTGAAATTCACATACTGTGCGGTTTCAACATCATATCCCTTTCCAGTGTACCACATTTCGATCCTCAACTTAACCCCACCTTTACTGAGCTTGTAGATTAATTCCAAACCCAACCAGAAATTAGTATCCGGGTTACCAAATCCCTCAACATATTCGTTCCAGTCGCGATAGAAGGAGACAGTTCTGTCAACTCTTTGTTGAATCTTAACCCATTCACCCTGACGGCCCGGTGTTAGTGTTAGCTTCATGATTTGGGCTTCTAACTGGTATAGATGCAATTCTGATTTGTTACATTTTTCTTCTAAGTCACTGACATCTTCCTTTAGCTCATCATTTACACTCTCGTGATTAATTAGGGAAATAGATAAATTGTTCAGTTTTTCACTCATCTGTGTAAACTCTTCTTTATTCTCTGTATCTTGTTCTCTTAATTCTGTCGCATCTTCTTTCAAAAATGCAACCTGTTCTTCAAACTCTGAAGCTTGATCTTCTAACTCTGCAACCTTGTTATTCAAATCTTTATTATGTTCTTTAAACTCTTTTTTAAAGTCTTTAACCACTTCGTTCAACTTTGTTACTTCTTCTTTCAACTCTGATGCTTGTTTCTCCAACTCTTTAACCTCTACGTTCAGCTCTGTATTCTGTTTTTTCAACAGTGCAACTTGTTCTTCAAACGCTGTAACCTCTTCTTCCAAATCTTTGTCCTGTTAGAAAACATATTAATTTGATATTTTTGTCACATGTAAATCCCCATGCACACATACTTCTGTACTGTAGTGTTCTTCTAAATGCATTTGTTTGTATGGGTTGCTGGCGCTTAGGGTTAGGGTTGCGACACATACCTGTATGTTTAGCATGTATTTATTTTGTTTGTGTTTGTGTGTTTGTTGTTCTTTCGATATCCCTAGGGGTCGAGAAATATTTTGGGCTAAATGTCCTGATTCTATATTTTTTATCGGGGGTGTAAGACTCCTGTTCTTCCTTTAATTTAATTTAATATATACATACCAACCCCCTGTTAGTCAGTATGTCGTTAACATCAATTATCATCTTACGAAAGTGGAGCAGAATTCCGACATTACTGCAAATCATAAAATCTTATTTAAAATTTGTACTGTGTGTGTGCCCTAGCATTCCACCAGTTTCCCATTGGTAACATATTTACTTACCATAGGCCTATAGGGTTCCTGTGTTCTGTGGTCTGACTTCTGTTTTGGGCTAGGTGGTAACAGAGTTGATGGTGCGATTATTTTAGGTCATTGGTCAGTTGGTGCATTATAGATAGGCTTGGCTAATTCCCTGTCCAGCTGACGAGGTGTCGAGGATTAGCGCGTACTGGTCCAAGACACCGAAACGCAACCATATTTTTCACAAATTAATTATTTTTGCCTCAGTCATACCCCTTTCACGGCGACAAAATTGTCATATATTTTCTTATAGAATATAGGCTTAGCTATTGTGCAGTTTATTAACGGTATCATTTAGTGTATGGCGGGTCGGCTTAGGCTTAGGGTTGCGACACATACCTGTATGTTTAGCATGTATTTATTTTGTTTGTGTTTGTGTGTTTGTTGTTCTTTCGATGACCCTAGTGGTCGAGAAATATTTTGGGCTAAATGTCCTGATTCTATATTTTTTATCGGGGGTGTAAGACTCCTGTTCTTCCTTTAATTTAATTTAATATATACATACCAACCCCCTGTTAGTCAGTATGTCGTTAACATCAATTATCATCTTACGAAAGTGGAGCAGAATTCCGACATTACTGCAAATCATAAAATCTTATTTAAATTTTGTACTGTGTGTGTGCCCTAGCATTCCACCAGTTTCCCATTGGTAACATATTTACTTACCATAGGCCTATAGGGTTCCTGTGTTCTGTGGTCTGACTTCTGTTTTGGGCTAGGTGGTAACAGAGTTGATGGTGCGATTATTTTAGGTCATTGGTCAGTTGGTGCATTATAGATAGGCTTGGCTAATTCCCTGTCCAGCTGACGAGGTGTCGAGGATTAGCGCGTACTGGTCCAAGACACCGAAACGCAACCATATTTTTCACAAATTAATTATTTTTGCCTCAGTCATACCCCTTTCACGGCGACAAAATTGTCATATATTTTCTTATAGAATATAGGCTTAGCTATTGTGCAGTTTATTAACGGTATCATTTAGTGTATGGCGGGTCGGCTTAGGGTTAGGGTTGCGACACATACCTGTATGTTTAGCATGTATTTATTTTGTTTGTGTTTGTGTGTTTGTTGTTCTTTCGATGACCCTAGGGGTCGAGAAATATTTTGGGCTAAATGTCCTGATTCTATATTTTTTTATTGGGGGTGTAAGACTCCCGTTCTTCCTTTAATTTAATTTAATTATTCTATGTTGGCTTTCATACATACAGTATGGTTATTATGTTACTGACGACTCCGGCCACATTATACTCTCTCTTGTTTTTCTAGCATTCTGTGTTCAAATAGGCTAGAACTAAGTTTAGTAACAGTTTATGAATACTGATATTTTTTAAGGGCTAGTTGAAACTAAGTTAAGTCAATAATGCTCTTACTAAAATCAGTTGTTTTTAGTAACAGATAGCTCTTATTAAACATAGTTGCAGCTCTTACTAAAACCTGTCACTAAGTAGCTGTAACTAATACTAACTCTATGAATACCGCCCCAGATCTTTACAGTCATCCAAAGACTACGACTAGACAACGAAACTACAACTCACTATAAACCTAATCATTACTTGAACTTCTACAGTAGACTACACTAATGCACAATAATTTGAACCGGAACAACAACAGTAAAGAAAATTCGACCCCCCTGTATAATTAGCCCTGCCCCTGCTGTTTCAGTCCGTCGTACAATATTGGCTAATTCAATGTTATTACAAATTATAATATAATTTCCAAATCTCATGGGTAAATTATAGTGAATAAGTTTCATAAGTTTCATATTAAGTGAATATTTCAGCGAAATAAATACAATATTTTTTACGTTAATCAATATTTTATTTAATTATTATTAATATTTTAATTATATCCAATATGTAATTATTAACCAACCTTTGCGGGCAGATGAGTACCATTGATGCGTTCATTTGTATTTACTGACGGAAGGTATAGGGCTGCCAGCAGAGACAGAAGTTGAAGACTGACTGCTAACATTGTTTTATTACCGTTTGTAACTTTCGAACTAAAGTTGATAAGGTTTAGGCTACTACAGTACTGTATGATCACGGAATAAAAAACCTCCTATTCATATTCTTTGCCAATTAATTCCAGATTAAATGAAGCCCCTCCAAGAAAAACAATCAAAGGAGGTAATTAGGCTGCCTAGTGTAGCTTTCATTGTACAGTATTACAATCATTTTAGATTACAATTCTTATGATTATATGATGTTAAAGCCGACCTTACCTACACACTTCCGGTTGCAGACAGTCTGCTATATCAGACAGGCTGCATACATCATGTACATTCCAGTGTGCTTCATTAAGTCCAATGATTATTATATAATAACTCTTTACAAGCTGTGTACTTAAGTACTGTACATAATGATGATACAATTACTTGACAAACCCAATTACTGTAAAACTTAATAGGCCATGTCATCATGGTGGTTTCTTTTCTTCTTGCTATTACTACAGTACAGTACTGCAGTACTTCTTACTATTGTACAGTACTACTACAGTAACAGTAGGTCGAGCGAGGACGGTGACTGGAGATGAGATCCTGCCAGGCTTCCGATTCTCCATAGTTGTCACAATTTCGTTTCTCCCAAGTTCAGTTTCCCTTTCAAGCTGGTCTATATATGTTATGGCCGGTCGTCCACGACTACGCTTTCCATGAGTTGGTTGTCAGAAAAGTAGATCTGGTATGACCTCGTCTTTACTTCGCCAGCAGTGTCCACTGAATCTTAATCTGCGTTCACGGAGGGTGGTTGATACAGGTGGTATTGTACCATAAAGCTCTGCGTTTGTCATGTGTCGTAGTCTTTCTTTAGTAGTCTTTTGTAGCAGCAATAGAAAAGGTGTT
>JAUCBJ010002723.1:0-122973 GCA_032718475.1 Nemertoderma westbladi | reverse complement strand
ACACTAGTGACAACATTTACTATTCCCGCTCAAACCACAAATTACACCCAAACAAACATATTTGATGGTAAAAAACCCAAATTAGTTATTATTGGCTTCATAACAAATAACGCTTATTCGGGAGAATTAATTAGCAATCCCTTGAAATTTGAACATTTTAACCTTAGACGCGCGGAACTGATTGTAGACGGTCTTCCAGTAGGTGGTGTAATATACGAGCCTAATTTTATAGATGGAACATATATTTTTGAGTACACTCAATTAATGAAGAACATGAATACATATATTAACGGTTATGGAGGTAATAATATAGACCATGAAACCTACTTAGGTAATTGCCCCATCCTATCCTGGGACCTAACCGCCGACGGCTATGTTAGAGATCCACAACCGTCGATATATACTAACGGCCAATTAAAATTAAGATTTGCCGAACCGTTGGTTGAAACCATAAATGTAATCGTTTTTAATATTTATGATCAATCATTAAGTTTAAATAGCAGGAAAGAAATACATATCGATTAAGTATGTTATCTACAGAAGACCTTGATATGTTTCCAGTGGGTGGTCACTATTTGGGTGCGTTTCCAGCTAATAAATTACCTAAATTAGATAATAATAAGCGGAAAGATTATGGCTTGATAGTAAATACCGATAAAGAGCATCTGCCCGGGATTCATTGGATCGCAATATATATACGAGATAATGAGGCCGAAGTATTTGACTCGTTTGGACCAAAATATCCAAACAGATGCATCGAAAAATGGCTTGAGAAAAATTCCGCAAGGTGGCGTACTACTCGCAAACAATTTCAAGACCCTAGGCGGACCACATGCGGTCTGTACTGTCTTTATTATTTGGTAAATCGAATTCACACAATCTATCCAATGAGAGCGTTTACAAATAATGTGGAAATAAATGAAATAATATTATATAAATGGCTTGTTAATTATTATAAAATAAACCAACATGTGTTGTAATTAATCATTTAGCTTGCTTTTGTTTATCAGATAAAATGGATAATATTATTTTTGTTGATTTTCAATATTATAAGATAGACAATAAAGAGTATCCGGTAGTATTTAAAGAATTTGCTATATTCGATTCTAATTACACCAAAACTAATGTAAAGACGTTTTTAATTAAAGGCCCGTCTAATATTAAGTTATCAGCTTTAGATGTAGCTCACGTAAACAATTTACGGGATATGACTTCTCATTTGTCATGGGACTACGGTGACATTTCTCAAGATGACTTTAAAAAATATATGAAGAGACATTTAAAATATAAAAAAAATATTCATGTATTTGGGTTGCTGAAGCAGGCAATATTAGTTTCCTAACTCGATGTTCTCGCGCCAAATTCGGTGGAGAAATTGGGAATATATAAGCAATATCACGATTATTTAACGCCTTGTCGGTTTCACGACCGATTTACTACAGTAGAAAATAAATGTGCGTTCCACTTAAACATAAGGGATAACTGTCTGCGATACTGCTCAGCAAAACGCGTTGGGGGGTATGAGATGCTACACTTTTTCATGAGAAAGCGTTTAACTGCGACTGATGATGATGATAAACAGAAAGAAATAACTGCGGTGGAAGATGTACTGTAGGTTTACTCTAAGCATGTAATGTGATGGGATAATATAATTGTTTTAATGTCAATAAAAATAATAAAAACATTAAAATCTATTTTTTATATCTCAGTTTGACTAAAGGTGTAGGGCTTAAGTTTACACTCACAAACACACCGTACCTACCGGTAGCCGGCTGTTGTATCAGAGTTTAACTACCAGTAGCTGACTTTACACACATACCGACAGATACCAACAACGCTAAACTGTAGAACGGCAGAATGGCACCGTCAGCAACCACAGCGCTTTAGCGTTACCGTACTTACTAATAATAAAATTAAATTAACTCGACATGGGGGTTCGTGAATGCAGCATTAGAGAGACCCACATAACAATAGGCCTACTGGTACCGGCACTGTAGCACTCTTGTAACTGTATCAAGTATACAGGTTTCTTCGATTTAAGGATTAGGCTATTATACTTGAATGCTTCCAATTTTCTGTTTACAACTTTAATTGGTCTAATACAGCTATAGTTAACTTTATGCGGGGCCCTTTTTCGCATGTTGACCCAATATGGTTTATGGTTAACCTTTAGTACTCGCGGATGTAATTGATACCCCATCATAATGATGATGGGGTGATGATAACTCCACCTACTGGCTCCAGAAGTCGAGGAAATCCTGCCAAGTACCTAACTGATCTAGACTTTGCTGATGACTTAGGAGTACTCTCAGAATCATTAGAGGGAGCCCAGCGGCTCCTCAGCTCATTAGAACATGCTGCTTCTAGTGTTGGTCTTTTTATTAACTCCAGAAAGACCAAAATTCTGACAGTTAACTTTGAAAGTCCTCAGCAAGTCTCTGATCGGATGAGCATAAGCTCAAAGGATGGTATGCTTGAGCATGTGGACGACTTCTGTTACCTGGGATCATGGATCCGGAAGTCAGGTGAGGACCTTCGAATACGTAAGGGAAAGGCATGGGCAGCCTTGAATAGGCTTTCCAGGATTTGGAAGTCACCTAGAATTAATCGGAAACTTAAGGTCCGATTATTTAGAGCAGCAGTAGTTCCAGTACTCCTCTACGGGAGTCCATGCTGGGCTCTAACTGCTGAGGACACCAAATCTCTGGATGGCACATTCACAAGAATGCTACGCCGGGTACATTGTGTCAAGTACAATGCACACATCTCCAACCAGACACTATATAACATTGGAGGTGTCTCATTGGTTCCCCCAAGCTTGACACTAGAACAAAATCGCCTCCGCTTTGCAGGACATTGCTTTCGCCGTGAGGACTAGCCAGTGCATAATCTTGTACTTTGGCAGCCTCATGGAGTAAATAAGCATGGTGGACAGCCCATGACTTTCTTGAGACGCATCTTAAAGGACACTGGCCTTAAAGATGCGGATGATCTAGCAAATGTGATGGGTGATAGGGAGTTGTGGCGGTGCAATTTTGTTGACAAGCCGGCACAGCATTCTTAAAAATGCAGCTGCAATGCAGCATGCCGATCCTAGTAGTAGTAGTAGTACTCGCGGATAGGTAAGGTGCACTTTCATTCGGTTAGGCCTATAGGCCTAATGACTAGCTCACACACACACACACACACACACACACACACAATAGGTGTGGTTAGGTAGCGCTATTGGACCTATAAAATCCCCTCACACTCTCTGTTACTAACTTTCAACATTCACTTTATGTTGTATGCTATACCGTTAACCTTTAGTCAGGAACCCCATCATTCAACCAGTCATATAATGGCTCCATGCGGATACAATAGGTGTGGCTCGCGGTATACCTAACTAAGCCTATATAAAATCCACCACATTCACTGTTACTAACATTCACTCTATGTTGACGAGACTATATAAAACATAGTTAGTTTATTTATGTATTCGCTTTTTTTTAATTAGATATAAAATATACAATACAATACAATACAAAAACCTACTGATACCGGCAACACACATTAGCCCTCTACGTAACAGACGTGACTAATTATATAGACCTATGAGTCTACTTGCTGTACGAGCAGACGAGTCTACTGACGTATTCTCGGATTGGTGGGAAGTAGTAGATTTGGTGTTGGAACTTGAGCTGCCGCGGCTATATCTTCATGTTCATGTTCATCCCAGTTTTCTCCCCTACTATAATTATCTAGGCATATCTGATGCGTCGCTCCAGGTTGTACTCTAACGTTTAAATTGAAGTTTTTATTGGTCGTCAATCTGGTTTGGTGATCTTGGCTGCCCATGGTTTTATTTTTAACCATTATTGTTATTTCTCCGTTGTTGTTTTTTAAATGTAATTCGGTTACATTTAAGGATGTAAAGTAAAGGTCGTCTCCATCAACATCAAATTTTAATAAACAGTCGCTGCTGCTATTTTCAATGAAAGAAAATGCCATCTTGGATGTTGGTTGTCGGAACTGAAGTTTGTTAAGGTTAGTTTTTCAAATATGAAGATAACTTAAGCCTAGTCTATACCGGTATTTATTTTACAGTAGGGAAACAAAATTATAGTTCACTGTTAGAAAAATTGAGTTTATATATATTTTTGTAGAGGGTCGCAGATGTGTACATTACAAAATTCACATAGTTAACAAAATGCACAACATAAACCTTTCCCATGAGGATTAGCGATATATGCTCTGTTCATTGTTCTATTCTGAATGTAGGGAGATGCATAGCGGATGTTTTAATGATATGTACCGGTATACAGACTAGTAACAGATAGGATGGCATCGTCTTTGACTATGAATACCAGCACATACCCCTAATCTTTTCTCACCAAGCTTAGCGTTGCCCACCGCACTCACGCACACTCATAAGTAACAGATGCGCTATTGTGGCTCACTCGTGAGCAACAATGCCAAGTTAGCTAGCTAGCTAGCCGCGGCTGCTGAGTATACTATGTCTACTTGAGTGTTACAAGAAACAATCGCTCTACTGAAGTTAATTTCCCCCTCAAACTAGTTGTTGATTTTAAAAAAATATTCATAAATTTCTTCTCCCTTCAATTTAATATATATATTTTACAGTAAAAATCTCCACCACCAAACAGCAACAACAACAATAAATTTCACTCATACCGGTACTAATTATATTTTACATCAAAAACCCCCACACCAAACAATAATAAATTATTAACCAGCTTGTTGAAAATAGGATAATATATATGAAATTTAAACGGGGAACACATTAATGTACATTTACCAGTGTAGAAACAGCAAACAACAACAATATTATTTATTCTGACTTTACAGTTATTGAATATTTCAGGGTCGTATGAAATTTCTAGTTTAACATTATCAAATATAACATAAAACCCGATATTATTTATAAGTAACCTTTACTTGGTAAATCGAATTCACACAAACTATCAAATGAGGGCGTTTACAAATAATGTGGAAATAAATGAAATAATATTATATAAATGGCTTGTTAATTATTATAAAATAAACCAACAAGCGCTGTAATTAATCATTTAACTTTTGTTTATATAAATATATTATCTGATAAAATGGATAAAATGGATAATGTTATTTTTGTTGATTTTCAATATTATAAGATAGACAATAATGAATATCCGATAGTATTTAAAGAATTTGCTATATTCGATTCTAATTACACTAAAACTAATATAAAGACGTTTTTAATTAAAGGACCCCCTGATATTAACTTATCGGCATTAGATAAAGCCCATGTAAACAATTTACATGACATGACTTCGCATTTGCCGTGGAATTACGGGGACATTGAACAAGATGACTTCAAAAAGTACATGAAGAGACATTTAAAATATAAAAAAAATATATATGTATTCGGGTTGATGAACCTGGCAATATTAATTACCGAACTTGAAGTTCTTGCTCCAAAATCGATGGAGAAATTGGGAATATATCAACTATATTATAATTATTTAACCCCGTGTCCTTTTCACGACAAATTTTATACTGTAGAAGATAAATGAGCTTACTACTTAAACAGAAAGGACAACTGCCTGCGGTACTGCTCTGCAAAACGGGTCGGAGGGTATGAAATGAAACAATTTTTCGTGAGAAAGCAATTTAACTGAGACTGATGATAAACAGAAAGAAATAACTGCGGTGGAAGATGTACAATAGGTTTACTCTAAGCATGTAATATGATGGGATAATATAATTGTTTTAATGTCAATAAAAATAATAAAAACATTAAAATCTAATTTTTTATATCTCAGGTATTCTCAGGTTTAGGTTTACACCCTCAAACACACCTACCGGTAGCTAGCCGGCTAGCTAGCTGTTGCATCTGAGTTTAACTACCGGTAGCTGACATTACACACTGACATATAACAGCGCTAAACTGCAGAATGGCTCCCCTTCTAGACTGACAAAGTACCGTAGGCTTGCTTTAGCGTTACTAATAATAAAATTAAATTAACTTGGCATGTGGTTTGCGAATGCAGCATTAGAGTAGCCCACCTATCAATAGGCCTACCGGTACTGTAGCGCCCTTGTAACAGTATAGTCGGATAGGGCATGCTGGTTCCTTCGATTTAAGGATTATTACACTTGAATGCTTCCAATTTTCTGTTTACAACTTTAATTGGTCTAATTTAGAATATTACTGGGCTACTACTGTCGCATAGGTAAGCCTATACGGCTATAGTTAACTTTATGTGGGCCTTTCTCGAATGTAGGGCCAATTTGGTTTAAACATAGTTAGTTTATTTATGTGTTCGCTTTTTTAAATTAAATTACATATAAAATAGACAAAACGACTGATAACATTTAATACCGGTAACATTTAGGCCTACTTTATAAATGAGTGTATAGGTGTACTAGTTAGGTACAAGTTAGATATGCTTCTATGAAAAATGATGATAATGATTATTATTACCGGTAGGTATAGCAAGTTGAATTTCTTTCCAAGTAGCCTCTGCTGGTATAGTTGTGCTGTATCTGTTTCCCAATTCTCTTCTTGAGTTGCCTAGTGTCTTGGCTTGTATTAATTCGTTTTGATTACCAGTAACTTCTTCTTCTGATCCTGGATTTATTCTTATATTCAATGAAAAGTTTTTTTGTTGTTTCTAACATAGTTACTCCTTGTTCGTGATTTATGATGTTAATGAATCCGATTTCAAATTTTCTATTGTTATAACTGATTTCCAAATCAGTAACGTTTGCTGATGATACAAAAGTATCTTCGCTCTCGAAATCAAACTTTATGGTGCTTTTCATCGAACGGTTGTTAATAAAAGCAAAAGTCATCTTCTCAGGTTAGTTTAGGCTTATATATATATATATAGTCTAAGGGTAACAGGCAGGGTAGATACGGTATACCGGTATTTTTTTTTTCTTATTTTGGTTAACAAAATTATAGTTCACTGTTAGAAAAATTAAGTTTATATATATTTTTGTAGACTATCGCAGATGTTCACATTACAAAATTCACATAGTTAATAAAACATTCAACATAAACTTTTCCCATGCGGATTAGCGATATATGCTCTGTTCATTATTCTATTCTATTCTATTCTGAATGTAGTGAAATGCATAGCCGATGTTTTAGTTTTAATAATATGTATACGGGCTAGTAACAGATAGGAGGGCTTCGACTTTGACTATGAAGACCAGTACATAGCCCTAAACTTTTCTCACTGGGCTTAGCGATGTGTAATTTAGCCAGCAATAGCGATACTCTCTGCACACAGTCATAAGTAACAGATGCGCAACCATAGCTCACTCGCAAGCTGCAATGCTTAGCTAGCTACTGTCTCTGGGTATACTAAGCATACTAGGCAGTTACATGCAGTCGCTCTGCTGAAGTTAGTTAGTTTCCCCAACTAGTTGTTGATTTAAAAAATATTCATAAATTTCTTCTCCCTCAAATTAATATATACTTTACAGTAAAAACCCCCCATCACCAAACAACAATAAATTTCACTCTCTCTAATTATATTTTACAGCTAAAAACCCATGACCAAACAACAATAAATTATTAACCAGTTTGTTGAATATAGGATAATATATATGAAATTTAAATGGTGAACACATTCATGTACATTTACAGGTATAGAAACAGCAAACAACAACAATATTATTTATTCTGACTTTACAGTTATTGAATATTTCTGACTCGTATGAAATTTCTAGTTTGACATTATCAAATATAACATAAAACCCGATATTGTTTATAAGTAACCTATAGATTACGGTGTCAATACTAAAAATATAAGTACACAAATTAATAGATTTAAAATTAAGTCCATAAATAATCTGCTTACAACTTATATTTTTATTTACTATTTGATAATTCATCATCAACACCGTCGTCTTTTGGTTCTTCATAAATTGGTATATTTGATATTTTTATAGGTTTTTTGAGGTTTGTTTTATAGTGCCCCCAAGGAAGCGATTGATTTTTATTAAGCCAATAAAGTTTATCATCAAAGCTACTGAGTGCAAATTTATTTTGCTTTAAGGTATAAATACGATGTAATTTAGATTGAAATCTGTGTATGTTTTTTTTTATTTCTTCATTTGAGTTATATGCTTTTAAATATTCTTCATGTGTAATAATATTCGTTTCCACAACAGCTCTTGTAATACCTTTTGCTCTACGAATATTTTTATTATTCCATTCCAAAATTGAATATAATTTTGGTCTTAAAAATACTGCTTGTTTAATTTCATGTGAGGCTAGTTCGTCTTTACAGTAATAGAGTCTGGATTTATTTTTATCGCTGTAGAGTGGGTGATCCTTAGGGTAATTGGATGTATCTAAAATATTATTTTTAATTAATGCTTTTAAAAAATTATTCTGCGATGTATTATAGTAACAACCTATCAAAGAGTTAGTGTCTGATGCAGCAATTTCAATACGGCAGTTTAATTCTTTCTCAATAGGTAGCAATTTATTGTAATACAGATCATACATATCTAATTTAGCCAAGTCCAACACAGTGCTACCAATAAATATAGGCTTATCGAGAGTTACAGAGTCTTTCACTAATAAATGACCCGATAATGTATTATTGTATATTATAAATTGTTCATGATTAATATATTTCACCAATTGGTCACATTTATCATTGCTATTTGCGATACGAAAGTTACATCATTCCCATATCTTTTCTATTGTCTTACCAAATAAAGAGTTATTAAGCAGCTTTGCGACAGCCGTTTCAATGTAACTTTTTGCTAGTCGTCTTTGATTAATATTAAAATCTATATAATTTTTAAATACAAATTCTTGTTGAAAAGAATATAATTTATATAGTTTAGTAACAATTAATCCTTGTTTTATATAAAATTTTAACCGTTTCAAATGTAAATGATAAAATTCTTTATCAAATTGCGTCAGCACGAGTTTTGGAGTAGACATCTTATATTTACCGGAGGTGCCTCTTTGTGCCGATAAGTTATTAAATTGTTCCCTCATATAAGGTGAAAGCATTGATTCATTTATACTTAAATGCTCGGGGTTCTATCTATATCTATATAGGAACCATAATAATAATAATAATAATAAAATATCACCAAAGATTAATATGAAATCAAATGTTATTGACTATATCTAAACATTTATATGCTACCGAGCGAAATAATTTTAAAACAATCACCAATAACGGTTTCCTGGCATGAGCTCTGCTTTTGAAGTAAAATTATTAGCCTCATCTACCGGAAATGAGGTAACAGCAACTTTCTGTTTCTTTGCAGGTGATGCATTGGTTAATTTACTCGATCTTGGCTTCCGAGGTAATATTTCAGGAAAGACCTGTTGCGGTTGAGAGCAACTCTCTTCAACATCCGATTTGGGTGATGGGATCTCAACGAATGCTTTAGGTTTATCCAAAATGGCAAAACCATCTACATTAGCATCAGTAAGAGAAACACCATCCATTGCCTCTTTGAGAAAACTAATATGAGTTTTATCATTCAATAGAATGCTTAATAGAATGAATTCAACTCAATAGAATTTCCACCTGCGCCTACTTCAGTAGAATTATCGGTGTTGGTAATAATAATTTTTTAATTATTGGTTTTAATCATAACATCTGATAGTTGAATGATATTTTTATCAAAAAGATGGTTGTTTGTTTCATCGATTTGGGTGTCTCACTCTCGCAACAAAACGGTTAGTTCCTGATTTGACAAATTGAAACCCGTATAATAGCTAAAACCAACACTATCAGCGTATCTGAGGCTGATTTTCCATAATTTTCATAATAATGATTTTCGATTGAATCCTGGGGATGTTAGTGGGGAGAGTGAAGCGAGTATGAAATCCATAACATCCTCGGTTATAGGTCGAAAAATAGGTCAGTAGAAAAAAATAGAGAAAAGGGTAGAAACAGTTAAAGAGAGAAATAATAAAGCAATATAGAAAGAAGAAAATGAGAGACAAAAGGATTGAAGCGTAAGAGAGAGAAGTTAACAGGGTAAAGTTTAAAACGTGAGGAGACAGACGTAAGCGAGAAAGTTCAGAAAGAACAGAGAGAGAGAAGCGTTATTGGAGGAGAGAGCGAGAGGAACATGAACAATGTGATAAATGTGAGCGAGAGGAATGGGAGTATGAATAACAGAAACAGCAAGATAGAATAAACAGGGAGAATGATAGAGAGGAGAGAGAAATTCGAGAGAAAGAGGAAGTAGAATTAAAAAGGGAGGAGGCAAGAGAGCTATAAAAATACAAAATAAGAAGACTAAAGCAGCTGAGATAAGGAACAGGAAGAATTACTTTGTGATTGTTAGAGGAACAGCTGTCAGGTGCTGGATATATAGAATGGGGGGAGCCAACATGCAGGGAAGTAATTACTACAGTAACCCTAACAAGACCCAGTAAGTAAACCCAGTAAGGCACCAAAAGTAGTAACCACACAGGGTATTAATAGTCCATAATGAGGGTGAGATATTACCTAGGAATAATTACCAAACAGGTAGGTGGAGTACAGGGCCGGATTAACCTATAGACAAACTAGACACGTTTAGGCAAAAATAGTCAGTAGCTACAAAAAGTAAATTTAAATAATAATGATAATATTTGTGCCCAAAAACTAGGGGCCTCCTCTACAGTACCTTCCATTTCTGAAGAACAATTTAAGTGCAAATATTTTATGCGAAATAAGCACAAAAATCCCACCACCTATTAAAATTTTGGGGTGGGGCCTCAAAATTGTATATGCCTAGGGCCATACATTATTGCTTAATCCCGTTCTGGGTGGAGACAATATATTAACTGGACAAATGACTAATAACCCAGTTAGAACTCAAGCTTATAGTGACGGTAAGGCAACGAATATTAATGACCGCACTATACCAGACCAAAATAATTATTATAAGCAATAATATTAACAGTAGGAATAATCAAATAAATAAAGATACACATAGTAGCATAGTTGTCACCAGTACAGTTGGAGGGATATATGCCAACTGTAGCGCAATCTAACGGTAGGTACAGTAAGATATCATACGTGTAAGAAGGGGACGTGGCAAAAACTAGTACAGTACATTTAGATAAACAGGTACGCGTCCAGAGAATGCATAGCAAAATATAGGAAGGCAACCTAACAAGGGTGTTGGACCATATTCCACCTAAAAGTTTGTTTCGCATGATCTGTCAGAGATCCCCTGGCATATTCTATGGGAAACAAACGGGGGCACCACACCTGATAGATTGATTGTAATCGGGTCATACACACAGAAGTCGGGAGACAACCTCACCCAAATGTGATATGCCACAACACGACCCAAATGCGAGTATATATGAGTACTATCCCAGAAATATAGGGAGAGCAGACCTAACATAGCAGTTCTTATATGTGCATAACAGGAGCAGAGCACCAATTCCGGTTCTATTATTGTTGCTTCAAATTATGTTATAAATTATGTTAGTTTGTAGCACTAGCACGAACAGAATAAGTAACCTACTACTACAGTAGGCTACAGTTTGTTTCTCTATCTTGTTACGACTGGCATTTCAGTTTCATCTCTAATGTTTCAGAGTTCGGTTTTCAGACCATTCAGTTTCTTCTATATATAATGTTTCGGAGTTCGGTTTTTCAGACATTTAAGTTTCACCTCTAATTTATCTTTCGTAGGTTTCCATTCACTTGGGTGAGTTCCACCCAGTCTATCACTTTCACCTTCTCAAACATATAGATATTCAGGACAGTCAGATCATATGTTCCTTTACCAAATTCACCGGTAGCAGTACGTAAATTGGTAAAACTTGTAAGAATCTGCCTATAAGCAAGCATAAGACCCCATGAAGTAAAGTAGCTGTAGATTATCTTCGAGTCTCCTTACTTAAGTTAATCTTTACAAAACAATCCTTCTTTTACTGTCAGCCAATATATATTTTCCACGCCTAGAAAGTAAGATCTGTTGGAATCTCAGAATCCATAGTAGATGATGTTACCGCCTTCATATGACATGTTACCATCATTGCCAGTGCGACTATAAAATATGAGCCATCCGCCATCGCATCTCAGTTTATTGTAGGATGTGCCTAAAGACCACGAAACAGGAGCGTTCATTATATATTGCTGCACAGATTGTGAGGGCTAATAGCATATTCCAGAATGAGCATAGCAATCACATTATGTTGCACCTCCAGGTTGCAATACTGACTGGGTTTGGTTAAGGATCCAGCGTTGCTGGAGCACCTACACACGCTGTTGTGGAGTGCATTTGGCACATCTAGATCTGTGGAGCACAATTGGCACATTTACAGTAGATCGGCAGTTAAAGTTCGTGCAAGGTGAGAAAAAAATTAGCAGAAAAAATTATGCTCGCTTCGCTTGCGTTTCTTTTTTATTTTACATTGTTATGTTAATGTGTCTTTTTTTATGATAGAACGTTTACCGTTTCACCGTAATGCAGTAATACTGCCAATACTGCATTATAGGCTGATAGGCCTAGTGCTGAAAATATAGAAATTTATTTCAACGATTATGTTTTCGATGATTATGTATGATAGTGCGGTTCATTTGTGGTTTGTCAGTTTGGAGCCTGAGTAGGCATGTACTGGACTGGTGAATGACTGTATGGCGTTGGCCTACTGCTTTAAAGTACCGGTAGGCCCTTCTCTTAACTAAAATCATTATTTGTAAAGTTGTGACAAAAGGGCAAAAATGTTCAAAATTTATTGAGTAATTACTGGATTGGGCATTGGCTGATTGGGGTTGGAGAGAATTTTACATTTGGTCTTGTGCTGGAGCGCATTTTTCGTTCTGGCTGGAGCGCATTTTGCTTAGTCTGTGGAGCGTATTTGGTCAGTATTGCATACTGGTTGTACCTCATTGCATTTCAAAAACGACCAATAAAAGTCATCATTATTGGAGATGGTGGTTGAAGTACTGAAGTAATTGTGGTCATGGGGTGGAGACTTTAGTTGTAGTCGGTCCACCATTACCTTCCCGTATATATAGAACTGATGGTGGTCGACACAGCTGCTCCAGGTTGTTACAGCACCATAAGTAATAAAAGTAAAGTAAAGTTCACAGTGATAAAATGCCAGAGAGATGTGATTATCATTATAGGCCTATAGGGATAAAGTCATATCTGAACCTATCTGGACCCAAATCTCGAGAATTATAAAAAATCTGAACCCAATCTGAATCGAAACTAGAAAGAGGGGTGAAAATTATTAATATTTCCACAGGGCCTAAACAATTTTGAAATTTGATGAAATTGTACAATGTACGTACTACGTAGGCCTATATCGGGGGTGTATATATCTTTTTTCATATTTAAATTTTGTATTGTACTGCCTGCAGGGCAGGTCGTGGGGGCATATGTACAACTTTTGGTTTAAGTTCATCCTTCATCTACAATCAGACAATTGCCCCCCGACTTATTTCTGTTTTCATAAAATGTCCGAAACCTCCGGTACCGACTAACAGACTGTCTTATTTTTTACCAAACTTTAGATACTACTTTCCAAACTTTTAATAGACTGCAAACGTACCCGTTTGGTTTCATTCATCATTTGTTTGAGCGACTTAGTTCGGTTTTTTTTATCAAAAGTTTGTAACTATCGGTACCGAGTGGCAGACTATCTCATTTTGACAAAAACTCAGATTATTTCTAAACTTTTAACAGACTGCATACATAATAACAAAGTGGGTACCGGCTGACCGGTATAACTTTTCGCGTATCCGTATCCGTCAGTCCGTATGCATTTGCCGTATCCGTTCCGTATGTGCGTATGTAATGGATTCCTATGGAGAATAATTCGTATGTTATTTTAGAGATTACAGGATTAGACATTGCTGCATTGCGGACCAGTAAGTCTGTAAGAAGTGCACAGCACACATGATAGGATTCGAACCTGCGCGACAAGACCACATTGGATGGCTAGTACAACGCCTTACATTGTTACACGGTTACAGCCTTAACCACTCAGCCAACACCTGAATTCCGCTCGAGGTAACGACAAACTGACAAACGAGCTGGCCTACTGGCCTATGACAGTATGAAGATATTGCAGTTTTATACTGCAATTTCGTAATCACTGACTGACTGATGAAACATTACAGCAATAACTGTACCGGTCAGCCGCCAGCTGGTAGGCCTACGCAATTATTTCTGAGTCTTTAGCAGCCGGATCCCCTCCCCAATTAACAGATTAAATGTCCTAACTTTTCAATTTCGTAAAAAATAGACTTCATGCTGTCATGATTCTCTACAACTGTACAAGCAACCAAAATTTCAGCTCTGGAAAACAGGAAAATGACTGAATGAGGCGTTCCTGAGAAATTTAATATTTTCTAAAAACCACATACCGGTAATCTGTCGTAGCTGACGTCAGACTGTCAGACTGCATGATTTTTCAACAAACTTTACAAGCATTCTAAACTTTCCTTCTACTCACACTACTTCAGTACTAACAGACTAAGGCTACCTGCTAAGTTTGGTTCAATTCTGAACTGCCGAACCAGCAGACACCTGGCAGCCTGGACACCAGCGATGCCGAGAAATTAGCGTTCAAAAATTTACCAGACAGCCAGACAGACACAGATGACAGACGGACGGTCGGGACGGACATGCCCCTTTGGCAGTTTGGAGCCTATACCTGTATACTGCTCAGGGTTGGCAACCAATGGTTTTTCTCACCATTGGCAGATTGGTTTTTTATGGTTTTTTGGTTTAACCAACTTTTAAAAAAAGGCGAAAAAATTGTTTTTTTATGGTTTTTTATGGTTTTTCATAAAATTTTACAATTACGGTAACGCTGTAAATAATATAAAGCAAACTGGTAGTCGCGTTTCTTTTTCATTTTGCACTGTCAGACTGTTAGAATGAGAAAATTTCGCTCACTTTGAGTTTTGCTCTCGTTTCTTTTTTTTATTTTGCACTGTTAGAAGGAAAAAATTTCGCTCACTTATGAGTTTTGCTCGCGTTTCTTTATCTTATCATTCAGTCATTTTGCACTGTTAAGCTGTTAGATTAGAATGAACAAATTTCTCTCACTTTGAGTTTTGCTCGCGTTTCTTTTTCATCTGTTCATTTTGCAATGTTAATGAAAAGGTTTTGCTCGCTTTGCTGGCATATTATCAATATCAAACCAGCATACTGTATGTGGCCTTACCGGTATTCAGTTATTCCAGTATTTTGTTCTATTGGGTAAGCGCAAGGGTTGTACTGTCAGACTGTTGTACGTAGGCCCTACATTTGTATGTATTGCCAGATTGCTGTATTGGATTTAATTAAACCACAGAAAAATCATAAAAAACCATAAAAAACCGAAAAAAAACATAAAAAACCAAACAATAAAACCAAAACCAAAAATTTTTTTTCAAAAAACCATGGTTTTTGCCATCCCTGATACTGCTATATGACAGTCTGACAGTATGAACCGTATGCTACAGTGCTATGCTAACAGGGCAAGGTCTGAAGGTCGCCGACTTCGTGTCTTTCTACGCGCCCCACATCTGCACATAGGCCTACCGGTACTGCATTACTGTAGGCAGAAGGCAAGTAGGCTACCTACAGCGCTACAGGTCGCCGACTTCGTGTCTCGCTACTCGCCCCACATAGGCGGCCTACTACATTACTGTAGGCTACCTAGTACCTACACACACAGCTACACAGCTCAGCAGTCCTAGGCCATAGGCCTACTACAGTCTGACAGTTACTCGTTACTGCTGTACCGTAGTCGTTAGCGGTATTACTGCAGTACTGCATGACACTGTTTAAGGTACCTTTAAAAGGAAAGTAGCATGTTATAATGGCAGTCATTTCTAACCAAAACAATAAACTAAATTTAGGAACACAGTTTACAGTAAAATTTTTACTTCGAGGCACTTATTTTTCACAAACCTTTACAAAACTACATCGACCTATACAAAGCTGTAACAATGCAATTCAGAGCTACACCGACCTATACAAAGCTATAACAAATGCAACACAAAGCTACACCGACCTATACAAAGCTGTAACAATGCATTACAGAGTTACGCCGACCTATATATAGCTATAACAATGCAATACAGAGCTATAGCGAGCTAACACCGGCCTATACCGACCTATACCAAGCTATAACACTGCAATAAAAAGCTACACCGACCTATACAAAGCTGTAACAATGCAATTCAGAGCTACACCGACCTATACAAAGCTATAACAATGCAATACAAAGCTACACCGACCTATACAAAGCTATAACAATGCAATACAAGCTACACCGACCTATACAAAGCTTATAACAATGCAATACAAAGCTACACCGACCTATACAAAGTTATAACAATGCAATACAAAAGATAAACCGACCTATACAAAGCTACATTATAACAATGCAATTCAGAGCTAAAGTATAGCAATGCAATTCAGAGCTACAGTACACCGACCTATACAAAGCTGCAGTGTAGCAATGCATTACAGAGCTACACCGATTGATAATTTAATATATAATAAATATATTTAATAATAAATTGTTTACTATATCGGAGGCTCGTCTCGCGTTTAGTAAGTGACCATTAGGCCTATCCTAGGTACGCAGCCAAGCGAAAGAAAATTGAGCGAAATTGTTGAATGTTGCCTAGTGCATTGTTTTACGCTTAGTAGCGCCCCTGGTGGAGTCAATGGCGCAGGTATAGGTCGGTATAGGCCGGTGTTAGCGCGGTATTGCATTTTTATAGCTCGGAATAGGTCGACATATCTTTTCGTAGCTATTTTATAGGTCGGTACTGTATAACTCGGTATTATGTCGGAAAAGCTCGGTATAGGTCGGTATACCTTTTAGTACGAACCGTAATATGGGTACAATTTAGATAATTAAGCTTTAAAGGGTGTTTTTCAGTTTTATTACCAAAGTCGTTTAATTTTAATGTCACGAAGATCGCTTGAGAGGGACTTCTAGATCTTATGACCTTGAAAAGAGAGCAAGCGCCCCGCAACCTCAAGGCGGACAGAAGGATGGTGGAACATACTGTACCAGAGGCGGCAGAGCGAGTGTTATACATCTGTACAGAAGCATACTTTGTGAATAGGTAGGACTGGGGGTGATTTGGATTTTTACAAACATCGAACATCTTACCAGCTACCTGGTATTCATAAAGTAAAGTTAAGAGGTAAGATATTCAAATTTTGGTAGATCGGAAATGCAGAGGCTCGACTGTGGGTAAAGGTCTTGCAACGCATAACCTTTTAAATTTTGGTTAGCAATTTTTTTGTTATAGTAGTGTAAGTGCCACCCCGAACAGCCAACCCATAAGTAATATAAGGACAAATTAGAGAAAAGAATAGAGTACACATAAGCTGTACATTATACATTATTATACATTATATATTATTAATACATTATGGCGAATATATTATGGGAACATTAAACAAAGCGGTTGTGAACAGTAACCATGGTAGCTAGTGCATGGAACCTATTAATATGCAAATATTTTATAATTTATTATTATATTCTAAGAGATTGGCCGTAACTAAGCTACTGTACCAAAAGCGGGATAGGATTAATAACTGGTTATTTTCCCTAGGGCGAATTCAGATATTTTTTTACATAGCCCACCATTGTATTGTTATTTTAAACAGTTTGTAATGGGGAATAACCTAAATTAGGGGATAAATTTGGGGGGAACTATGTTGAGGAGTCGTATCAGCGGCAAAAAGGGTCGTCATAAGAGAATTACAGTTAGGCAGGTCATTGATGTATATGAGGAACAAGATTGAGCCGAGTACTGAACCTCGAGGAACATCGCACGCAACGAACACTGTGAATAACTGCCCCGGTTTTCAATGCCGGTGGGGTACTTTATCAACCGCTGGGATATCTGCCTGGTATACACTACAATCTATGGCGAAATAATATCCCCATCCATATGTGAAGAATATTGGAATGTTATATACAGTACTGTAAATGAAGAATTTGTATTTTTTTTTTCATTTTTCCTTATTATGTGTTTTAAAGCGCTCATTTCTACCTTACAGTATAACATGTACAGATACTAATTCGTTTAATGTTTTGGTTAGATTTAACCCTTGTGTAACGTTGATTTAGTGAAAACCTGGTATTTTTCACATGGGTTAAACTGCAAAGTGAAATATACATCATATAGTCTGGCATACTTGCAGATGGGCCCAATACTACTGTAGCGCCACCACATTAATCACCCAGGGTTCTAAAAATATGATCAAAATTTATAACATTACTATTTAATAAAAATATAAATTAAAAGTATCATAAGATTTAAAGAAGAACTCTGTGCTTATAGTCCAGTACTTAAACAATGTGCCATATATATTTAAGAATACTGTAAGTACTAAGTAATACTAATACTACTGTAATACTAAATATGACCCACACAACACATACCACAACAATCAATTATTCTAAAACAACTCATAGCACATCTAAAACAACTTAGACCTACCCATTGCATTACAAAACAAAATCATCCAATTGGACCTTTCGTCCAAATAAAAGACCCCGCCCAACTCATTGCACCCACGCTCAAAACAAGCTCTATTCCGCCATTACATACTGTATTACAGTATATAATAGTAATATAATAAACAAGTAATTTAATAAACAATCCACTGCCAGACAACTCATTAATTGTATTGCACTTCAGCCAAATTTGCCCATCCATAATAGCACACTCACTGCACCAAAGGTCTACCCTACTGCAATTCTCGATAATATAATATTATTAGTCACCAAGCAATCTACTACATGCCAAATGATTAAACAATATTACACAATATTAAATAAGTTTGCCGGTTTCATTGTTCTGTACCTGTGTGGGACAATATTACCTACATTAGACGTAGACCTACAGTAATATGTAAAAGTGAGCTCACCAGTACTGTACTTGCACAAACATGTTGAAAAAAATCAAATGTTTAATCTGAAAAATGCACTCTCAGTCATTTTTTCATTCGAAAAAATTGGATGAAAATAAATAAATAAATACCAAATAAAATAAATAAAATAATTTCTCTCCTTTTTTTTAGACTCTAATTAAGTTAAAATTGACTTTTTAAATTTAAAACATTTTTGCTGTAGAGCTGCAAAAGCCCTAGAGCTTTCAATCCCATAAGTAAAGCACCGGAAAATCTAGAGAAAGATTTGGACCCAACCATCGGTAAACATAAACTTGGTTACTAGTAGCAACAGTAATCAAACATTCCTTTACTGTGTTGCGAATATCTAGACCTCGAATTTCTCCATGAGAATCTGGTAAAACAATGCTCCTCAGTAGGGCAGGGATCACGGTCTTGTCTTCCTTGTCGAATTGGAAACTGTAGAGGAGTAAGTTATCATTAGTCGTCATGGCAACAAGTTGGCCACTCACAGATAGGTTCGTTACACCGTACATCAAGTTAGGCGTTACCATGGCTACGGATGTTTTATCCGTGTAGTTCGATCTGTAGACAATGCTGGTAGAGGATAACAAGAGGGCGGCCCGACCCTTTAGCGAACAGTTCACTGCTACGCAGTTGCGTAGGTTTAGTGTGATGTAAATGGCGCCGGTGTGTGTTGCAAACAGTCGGACCAGTCCGTCGGTTGCCCCGGATACCGCCCTATCCTCGTACACACTCAATGACGTCACACAACCCCGGTGTAGGTGCGGGTACACCAGCAATCTCTCGTGATGGATGACGTCGCTGTTTACGTCTTCCGCGGTGATTCGGTACAAACTTACATGGCCGTTCGCGCATCCCACCAGGAAGTGGTTCCGACAAATTGAGATTACATTGCAGAAGTTTTCTGGGTGGGCGTCGTATAGCAGGGATGATATATGAGGCTCGTCTTGTGTTAAAGGACTGGTTAGCATTATAAACCGGTCTTTGGACACGCTAATTACAGCTTTAGGGATAATTAAATTTTCACTTTTCACGTGTACAGGTAGATCCTTGTTGCTTAGTGATTCGCTATTGGATGTGTGGTAAAGGCAAATATCTGTAACTGCAGCAGTATGTACGTGTATCGTGTTTATATAGGCCCCTGTATAGGAGCACCATTGCATGACAAAACCTCCCTCGTTGCCCGTGACAACTGAGTCATTAGCTAATCGCGCAACTGTAATAGGTGCCACTATTCCACAATCCAAAGTTGTGATCGCGTGCGGGTTGTCCTTAGCAACGCGACTCCTACACCCCCACCACCGAATATAAACCGTCTTCCAAAGTTTGTTTTGTTCGTGATGTCGTAAATGTTGATTTCGGGAATGCTGAATATCCTTAAACTCAGATAAAGAGGTTTGCGAGATTTCGTGATGACATATTTGCTTCCATATGCTAGGAGTTTCCATGGATATTGAACTCCATAGACTGCATACACATTCACATCTCGCTAAGCTACTCCCAGGTAACAGTGCCAATATAAAACTCTGAATCTCAACCGGAAATATTGCTGTGAAATCCATAATACATTTTTTAACATGTTTAAATCTTTATACAATATGAAATACAGTAAGGTAATTCTAATGAATGGGAGAATCTTTTAGGCTCGTTAAGCCAAGGAATGCGTGTTCACCACCATGGGTGATCTTCCACAGTAAACCCTTCCAAAGTAATTATAATATTATACAGTAAATATGGGACGTTGTAATTACTTAATTATACGGTTGAGTAGCAACGCAAAGCTATTATGTTACATGTGACTCATCCCATCCTAGAAGTAGCCATGACTTTCCGGATGAAACACTGATTACGATATCCGGTCTCAATCCAACATTGTTTTGATTTTGCAAAATATGTACAATCTGCCAAGTGATTTATTATAATGTCTTAAGGGTAGTTATTCAGTATGTCTATCGGTTAACCAATCAGAAGGATTCGTTATTTGCCCCCCTGGATTGGCTCATATTAAACATCCGCTTTGTTTAGTAGGATGCTAATTGTGCTGCAGTTGTGGCCTCTAATTCATGTGTCTGAAGAACCTAATCTCATTTAAATTATTTTCATCACAGGGAGATAAACTAAATATAAAAATGTTTCGGACTGTTCGAAAATGCCACAAAAACTGTGTAAGACCGCAATACAGTAATACTTCGTATTTGAGTAAAGAATTTGCAATCAGGGAGCGATTGCTAGCTAGATTATAGTTAATGTGCAATTCAACAATAACATATACGTATGCTTGTTGTCGATTAATAACTAGAACGGCTTCAAAAGAACCTGTCTTACACGACTTCAAAAAACAGATGGGATAGGAGGATGCAAACCAATAATAACTTGCATCAACCAAACTAATCACAATTAGTGCGATGTGTGAAATGTTATCCATATCCGCAAACTGCGAAACGGCCCCAAAGTGCAGTTGCTCTGCTATGCGGTCTTGCTCTATTAGATTACTAAAATAAAGAACACTAATTATTTCTACCTAATAAATTATCAGTTAACCTACGTACAAGCCTCCTACTGTATGAAAATTTGTGAAATGTTCCATTCAGTCTACCCAACAGCTGTTGGTACCCGGCTGGCATCTTGGTTCAGTTTTCTGGTTTTGTTAGTTTAATTGATGTTGTAAACGTCCCAGATATACAAAACCTACTAAGCCCTTAACATTATAAAAGAGCATAGCCTGAGTTGAGGACAGTATTATAATGACGTATAAATGACAATAGGTCCCCGATGGATACGATGCGATATAAATGACTGTACTGCTTGGCATTACATTACCTGACTGAATAGAGATAGAACAATAATTAACGATATATAATTATTTTATGTACGTAACTCCATTGACAATAATTAGTGAAATGTTGTTCAGCTGTCAAAGTGTAGTTGTGGGTATTTAATTTCGCGTTCCATAATGTTGATAATATGCTAATATTTCGCAATATCACATCGAATCGTTCCCAACTTTTTTTTATTCAACAACTTAGATAATAATTGATAAATACTTTCGTTTACAATTTTCCATTACATGCAAGTGGTTTGAAGCCATTTGATGGTTATACATTAAACATACAAAAATTAAACAAACAAACAAACATACATACAGACATACATTCATCGTATTTTTGCCGGCCTCAGCTTTAGACAAAAACTACTCAGTCTAAATTATAATAATATATTAATTATTAATGAATTATTAATAAATTATTAATAATTAATTAATAATTAATAATATATAATTAATAATATATATAAATATAATATATAATATATATATATATAATATATATATAAATAATTAATAATTATTAATAAATTAATTATATTAATTATATAATTAATTAGTTATAATAATATAAAAAAACTGATAGGCTTAGACTATACAGTAGCTCAACAACTCACTCGCCCCCTTAATCAATAATAATTAACCAATGCACTGATCAGTCGTCAATGAAAGTAACATTGTATTCCGGTCACGTGATATACGAATGCGACCGTAGGCTTACGGTCGCATTTAGGGGGAGGGGGGAGGGGGGTGTGGGGGGGGGGGGGGGGTGGGGGAGGTGGTGTAGCAATATTGTTTACTTAAATTAACTCATATTTTTACCACGGTATGTTCTACAGTAACAGTAGCACTAAGTTTTGCAATGATTCTTATTCCGGTCGCTAGAAGGCAGTCATTAAAGTTTGTTGCTATTGTATTATATGTTTTTAATTTGTTCTTGCTAAGTGGTCAAAGTGCTAACACTTCAAAATTGGCCTATCAGAACTCGGAATTGTAGTCAACTTTTCTTAACAATATTTTTGACAGAGTTAGCACTTTATGTTTTAATTTAAAAAGTAGACTATTAATTTTGAAAACAGTTTTACTACGTAGAAATGTTTTGAATTGTTATTTCTTACTTTGGATTTTAATTAACTCCTTCCCTCGCTCGCTCTCGCTGGATGCCACTAATTTTCCCTGATTTATTTTTTCGCCCCTTTCTACCTACTCGAATGTGGTCTGGTGATGATAACACCCCCCACTGGCACAAGATGTTGAGGAAATCCAGCTACAGTAAGTAAGTACCTTACTGATCTAGACTGATAACTTAGTGGTACTGTCAGATTCACTAGAGGGAGCCCAAAAGGCTCCTCTGATAATTGAAGCAGGTTGCTTCTAGTGTAGGTCCTTTTGTAAACTCTAAGAAGAAGAACCAGACACTATATAACATTGGGTGTGTTTTAATAATCTCCCCTATATTGACGCACATGAATGAAGCCGCCACCGCTTTGAAGGACATTACCTTCGCCGTGAGGACAAGCCAGTGTTTTGGCGGTGTTGAGTTGCCAGTGTTGTGCTTTGGCGGCCTCATGGAGTGAATAAGCATGGTGGATAGCCCATGACTTTCTTGAGACGCCTCTTAAAAGGACATTTGACCTTGAAGATGTGGATGAAATGTCATGGGTGATAGTGAGTTATGGCGGCGCAATTTTGTCGACAATTTTGCCGGCACAGAATTATTAATATATATGTAATATATATAATGCAGCATGCCGATAGTAGTACAGTAGTAGTAGTGCTTTCTGGGGGTGGAGGTGAAGGCTGCAGCCCGCACCCCTCCCCCGAGCCCCGTATGCCTATACATTCTACTACTGCCACTCGGTCTTTATTGACTATTATTATTATTAACAATACGGTTATATTATAATTGGATACAGAAACGGATAGCCTTGTATTTGTTCTGAACTTATGCCTAGATTAATGCTGAGATAAGAGACGTTTATGAATTAATTCTATTTGGTTTACGCATTTTAAAGTAAACATGATTATTCATTGAAGTTTTATTATAAAATGTTAGGCCTACTTTATGCACTCATCATAATAATATTTACAACGCAAACGTTTTATCGAATTCGTAATTAGAGATATTAGTTTACGTATTTTTCAGGGTTTTTTAGTCGCTTTTTATATCCGCGACTTTTTTTGCCTCTCTTGTATTGTTATTATACCTACGATTCCGTACCATCGCATAAAATTAACGCGGCAAAAACGCTAACAAATCGTAAAATAACCATTAAGAAATGATTAAATTTTCTGTCCGGTTACATACTGGTTACATTCTGTGATAATAAAAGTGACAACAAATGCATTACTTAATAATCATGTTACAGTAGTTGTTGAGTTTTATTGGAAAACTGTTTCATTTTCGATTCGATATTCTTTATGGAAGTTGTGCAGCGCCCCCTTTCACATATTATCTATATAACAGAAGTCTATTTTGAAGGTAGGTCGGGGCTGGCGGATTGTTTGGGATAATTGTATTATAAGAGTTATGACGGTGTGGCAGTAAGCTGGTACAGTGGTATATTACGAAACTTTCAGTTTCGATTGTCAGGGTGACTCATTCTTGTACATTATTATGCAGTAAACTCATGGCCTATTAAAAGATACGGTATAATATGTTGCCACTGGCAGACTACAAAATGTAAGCCAGTTTTCTCAATAGTCTAATGACACGGTTATATTAATTTTATTATATAAAGCAATGTTTTAGACTGTTTTAGGATATGCTTAATCGATTGATGATGGTTTTGAAGACATGCAGATAACTTTTCAGTAGTTAAACAAAATCTAAAATATCCCGGTGGAATTTTCCAAACTTGCCTTTGTTATCTTAAATAACTTGCAAACTAAGGCCTAATATTAATTATTGAATCATTATTAATTGTATTATTATTATATTTAAATACCAGTAGTTTATTTAAAACGCTGCCTTTTTTTATAGTTTCAAGGCTATCCTCACGACTGTCGGAGGTCGGAGGTCTGTATACTCTTTCTGAGCATTATTAAAACAAAAATTGATAACAATGCGCTGTGCAAAGTTATTTAAGGCATTCGTGTTTGTCGCAAAAATACCACTGAGTCAATATAAACTTAGGAACCGTGTTGCAGCAGTGCGTACGGGAACGCCAGAGTTGACTGCAAGTCCTTCTACCGATTCCAGTCGCCAGTCGGGCAAAACAGTTTCCAACACCGTTCAGAAAAACATCACAAGGATGCTGTCTAAAATCGTTAAAATGTTAACATAGGATGGATGGGAAGGTGACTCGTCAACAGCGGGAGCAGACAATTTAATACAATCAGAACACAAGGAATTTATGATATTTTTTTTATTTTTTTTCATTAATTTTCTTAATAATGAAACCAGAAATATTCTTTCCCACCTCAACAGAATCCGAACTAAATTCAGCAGCCATTATTAGTTTAGCAGAGATCGGCATCCAAGGTGCTCAGAAATGGTAAAAAATCAACTTCATCCGGTCGCAGACTGTCCTCTTTCCAGAATTCGACGCCAGAATGTAATAAAGTAAGCGATGTAATAATCCGTTCCGAATTTTTAACTTCTCTCAAAGAAACAAGAAAGCAGCCACCACTCATTTGTCTAAAACATAGTCGTAGCCACCATTGGAAAGAATCCATCTAATAGGTCTGCAACACATCTACTAGTTTGTGAAAGAACTTTGCTGGCTTGAGAGGGGTTAGTGTGTTTCCACGCCAGTGTGAAGCAGAATCCAACCAGTTATGAATCCAATCAGCCAGTTATTTAAGAAATTCAGGTTTATAGACACCCAACGTTGCCGCATTTCCAAGATAGTTAGAAGTGTTAAACCTTTGCCGTGGGTTCTGGGGCTCCCCCTTTATCTCAGATCTCACAACTTCCATGAGTTCTCGAGTTCATAGAATCTTCCAGCAGAGTTTGCAGTGCACCCAGTGACGGATTGTGGAATCTCGGCCCCCTGGCAGTCCCAACTTACGGGCCCCTAACCCCCCCCCCCCCCCCCCCCTGTTTGAAGCTCTATTGCTAAAAAGTGCCCTGTAAAAAGTAATATTTATTACGTAATTATTAATTATTTTTTACGAACGTTCACGCGTTGCGTAGTGACATACTGGGAAATAAAGTGGGAATGTGCTATAAAGTTGAGAAATATATTGGAAAATCAATTAAGACATCAATTATTAGGCCTACTCCAAACAAAAGAGCATTTTCCTAGCCTTGTGACTACGGTGATTTCAGATAAATCTAATTGAAAAGAAATGTAAATGTGGTTACACCGAATGAACAGGTCTCTAGGTTACTGTGTAAACAGTTTAAACGTAAATAAGAGATATATTTCAAAATAACTTTCAAAAGAAGGAAACTTACACTTTAAGAATTATTAAACATTCTATGGGGCATTATGTACATTACAGATATGTAATTATATTCTACAAAAAGAAAGTAACAAAAAAATACTGTCGTAAGTGATTAACATAAGTTAATAAAATGAAATAATTAAAATATTATTAACAATATTATATACAATGTTTACAGTAGTAGGCTTATGTACAATACGATTATGAGTAGTTATTAAACTCAAGTTACGCACCAAACCAATGCTACTATAATTGTTAGAATTGAATGGAAAGCCCTTTCACTCAGCACATTGACCCCAACTTGGCTACCACAGACAGCTACATATGCTACTAGCCAGACAAACAATAACTAATATCAAGCCTTGTGGTTGTCTGGCTAGCTGCATACTGTAGTAGCCTAGCATCAGCATCGTCCAGCAGGTACCATAGTGAATGTAACTCCTTGCCTATCCCACTACTTGTTCACATCATGTTAAATAATTACATGTTCTGGAATAAATATTTACAGCATTGGCTTCTGCTATCCGTAGCCTACCATTAAGGGCCATTTTATTCCATTTCAATGGCATATTCTAACCAGAAAGTCTTTATGAATGGTGATATTTGTGTGAGCTGATATATAAATATTTATTGAACAGCCAGAAATAAATGAATAAATTAGTTGTTGTCAGTCATCAGACAGATAATGTTCGGTAAATTTCTCCATGGCCTACGTAAATTATTTAAGTAGGCCATGATTTCTCCCAACTTGAGGGCCCCTTCCAACTTCCGGCTCCCGGCAGCTGCCCCTGTTGCGAACCTGCCTGCCCCTTTATTATGAGAGAGTCTTGTGAAAGTGACTTTCTTTTCAGGTATAATAAATTTACTTCCATGTTTACATAACAGGTTTTATGTCTTGCCAATTATTTTATTTTTTAAACCGCCCGCCAACAACATCAACAACTCCTAAATTTGAAATTAGCAGTCTTAAATGCATAATTATTGTCATTAAATGCACCGAATTCAAGCGCTATATGATTGGTAGACCATTTGTCTGACCAATCAGTGACTGCTTGTAATTAGGATGTTTTAACGCCTCACCTGTGAATGTGGGTAAAACGAACTTAGATCCTGCAAGGCCTGTCTTTGATGAACTTAAATCTTTCCGAACTTAGGTCCTATCTGGGTGAACATAGATCCTAACTAGGTGAACTTAGATCCTAACTAGGTGAACTTAGATCCTATCTGGGTGAAATTAGATCCTGACTAGGTGAACTTAGATCACAATTTATGCTATTAAAAGCCTTTGGTAAATCATCATGCTAGTCGCGAAGCGAACTTAGATCCCACGTTGAAATCAAAGCGAACTTATAGATCTTAGGTGGACTTAGATCCCAATTTATACAAATTAATACAAATTACCTTGACACACGCAAGAAAGGAGAAGCGAACTTAGATCAGATCCCACGTGTAGGGTCTACTGTGCGTTGTTGGCCGCGTTCTATCGATACTATAGTATATTGTAATGTGTTTCATTAAGCATATAAAACTACTTATAATGATCTAATGCAAATAAGTCATACTGTCATACACTCAAAGTAGTTGCGATCAGTGACACGCCAACAAACTATAATTTGCCAATTAATAGCTAATTTATTACAATGTATTGGTAGTGGGATCTAAGTTCGCTTCCCTTCAATCGTGATAATATTTACAGTAAGGTCTGCTGGCCTATGGGAATGAAATTTCACATTAACACAGCTACGGTACAGAATATATGCAAAGTGGGATCTAAGTTCGTATGTTGAGGATCTAAGTTCGAATGGCAAGGATCTAAGTTCGTATGGGAAGGATCTAATTTCATATAGGAAGGATCTAAGTTCGTATGGCAAGGATCTAAGTTCGTATGGAAAGGATCTAAGTTCGTATGGAAAGGATCTAAGTTCGTATGGGAAGGATCTAAGTTCGTATGGGTAGGATCTATTTCACCCAAGATCTAAGTTCGTTCAGGATCTAAGGTACTCTAGGATCTAAAGCCGGGGAACCAGTGATGTGTACCTGTAAAGTGTAGGAGAAACCTACAGTTAAGTTGTTTAAGTTTCGAGTCTGACAATCAGATAGTACCATGCCTGCATGCTGTACCAGTACCGGTAGTAGTACTGTAGTAGGCAACTACTGAACTAGGCAGTACTGCAGCACTGCAGTTACCAAACTTCAACATTCAAGAATCAAGAAAGTACTGAAGTATCAGCACCTGGCCTACTGATGTCTGCAAGTTCGCTTCGCGCCTACCAGCCTACGATTGACGGTGACACGGTACCGGTACCAGCTGACCGCCGCTGACCGGTAGTCTGGTAGTCGCAAACCGAAACCACTGAACCAGCAAGCAGCTCAAACGTTTGACATTTAGGCGGGTTGATTTGATTTGATTACCGGTACCAATTCTTGGAAGTCCATACTGTACTGCCATAGTTTGCAAGCTAATACAGTAATACCAGTTCAGCACTTCAGCAGTTGCCAGTCTGCCGGTCACCGGTAAACCTGTAAACACTCAGATCTTGGATCTGCAAGCTGACAGGTAAATAATAACTGAATAATCTAATATGTAATACTGTCAGACTGTCTGACTGTAATAATGACATTTCTAGCTTCTTTTTGAGCTTTTTTTAAGCTTTTTTGAGCATTTTTTCAAGCTTGTTAGGCCTATGCCTTTTCTAACTGTCTAACGTTCTGTTAAAATGAAGATATGAAATGTTGTAATATTCTAGCTGTCTAGTACTGTAGTACCAGAGTACAGTTAGTGGTTAGTACCGGTACCGCCGGTACCGGTACTTATTATGTACTAACTATGTATTAGATTTTATTAGAATTATGTATTAGATAATAATTATATACCTATTAAATAATTTTTATGTATTAGATTTTATTAGAATTATGTATTAGATAATTATGGTGATATTCGACCCAGCTTCTTTTGAGCTTTTTTTTCAAGCTTTTTAATGAGCTTATTCAAGCCTTTTTTTTAGCTTTATTCTATATTTTAGGTTTTAGCATTAGAAAATTCTCAGATTCATCTTAAAGCAATTAATTTCTAGAAATTGTTTTAACTAAAAAAAAGCTTGAGATAAAGCTCAAAAAGCCAGAAAACTGCGCGGATGTCGGAAACGGGCCTTTACTGCTTAAGGCTGTAGATTTATTTAAAAAATATTTTTTGTTCTAGAACAAATATTTTATTTTATTAGTTATAGCTATTATTTATACCTATTTGTACTTTTGTCTTATTAGTTTAATCAAGTCGAGGAATGGTTATTTGAAGAGACAGTAACAAAATACCCTGCAATATCCTACTGTAAAGTTTGTGAATCAAAACATAATCCGACCTTCTCACCAAAACAGTAAACTCTAAGTAAGCGAATATATATTGCAGTATCGGTCTCTTATAACCGGTGAGGCAGAAAACAGTCTACGAACGGACAAACTTCGATAAAACGGTCAAAATCGGTTTTAGATCCTTCACATATATAATTACTGGGTCCGGTGTACATTTTACAAATATTCTAATTTTGTAGCTTGTAGGTCCAATACTCACGAATGATAAGGCTCCTTCCCCTTTTGTGTATTTCCAGGACTCAAATTCAGGCATAAGGTTAATACTACGCCCAGAATTCGGCAATTTAATTTACCAGGTCCCTAATACTAAGAAGAAATGTGTTAGTTTACTACAGTAGGCGTACAGTTACAAATAGCTAGCCTGGCGTCCTATCTAGAATTTTGGTTGCCTAGGTGGGCACGGCAACTTCCTAACAGAATGTCGGCGGGGACACGGTAGATGTTAGTATCCCTAATAGCCTCAATTTATTTTGCACCTAGTAATAAACTGAACGGTACAATCCTAATTCAGGTAAAACACAGTAACCCTTCCTGGCCTACAAGTTCTAACGCAAATGGACACCGTTGTACTACAAACAGCCACCGACGCACCTATACTTAGCAAGAGTTAGGCGTACAGTTTGCTGCACCCTACCAATGTGTATGCCTTGTACTGGTGTGCCTGCGTCCTATCTGTGTACTAGTATCGTTCTGCCTGATCTCCTCCTCCCCCCGTAGGGCGAATAACTAAGAATGGATATTGCGGGTTGTCTCCTTCCTACATTCCTCCGATGTTCCCGTCTATTGCCGCGGTCTGCTGTCTAGCCAGCCATCTGTCCCTCAGTTGGGTTCACCGTGGTGAAGCATAGTAAAACAAATGTAACAAGTATTTCTAACTTTTATTACAAAACTAATATACAATAAACGTAACAAGAGTGAAATAACGTCACTATCTAATACTAATACTAATATAATACTAATGTATAATGTGATATAGAAGTGAATAATGCTAAGATAAGATAGATAACTAATGAACAAAATCGCACCTTTTATAGCAAATTTGTGCTGCAATCAATCGAGATAAATCTAGATTGTTCTATGGGTTCTACTAGGTTTTTAAAGATAATCATTGGTCCAGCGAACACGTATCTTGCACGACATTGGTTATTATCTAATAACTGCAATCTTATTGGTTAATCTACCTTGAGCAAATGCAATTTAATTCATAGCGGTTAATTTAAATGAGTTGAAACTCCACAAAAAATAATTCTATTCTTACTAGGATTCGAACTCGATACCTACTACACGAATTTCCAACACTTAACCGACTGAGCTACTGAACCACTTGAACAATGTTATACAAATAGATATAGTAAATGCAAATGAGGACTTAATGTAATCTTTATAGAAAGTTAATTCGAACAAAATAAAATTTTGAAAATCCACGGCATTTATGAGAATATAATTCTATACCGCTCCATGAAAACAGGATATTATCGTGCATAAAATATACGGTTTTCACCAATACTAAATCAAATTATGGAATACTTGGGACGTACTTACATACATATTTACAAATTAAATCTCAACAATAATACCTTTACATAATGATTCGATACAAATAATTACAGATTCAAACTTTACGTATTTAAGGCTTTATTAAGTAAGTACAATATAAATCTAAATTAAATTCACCAAAATAAATCTATTGCATCTCAAATATTGCATAAATTCAAACAATCACAAATACTAATACTACTTAAATATAAAACAAATTGCATAAGTTCGGAATAATTTCAAATAAGTCACAAGAAAGGCTCACAAGTCTTCCGTCTGCTCTTGCCTTCTATTTACTGCGAATACAAGTACTGCTTCTTTATAAAATATAAATTGCATAATATTCGAAACAATAAATTGCGTAAGTTTGGAATGACTACAAATATAGCACTTTCTAAATATAAATCTTACTAAATATAAATATGAACTGCATAAGTTTAGAACAATATAAACTGCATAAGTTTAGAACAATATAAACTGCATAAGTTTAGAACAATATAAACTGCATAAGTTTAGAACAATATAAACTGCATAAGTTTAGAACAATATAAACTGCATAAGTTTAGAACAATATAAACTCTTTAGGCATCTCAAATATAAAATATAAATCTTTCAAATATAAATTCCTTCTAAATATAAAACTTTCTGAATTTCATAAAATCGGAACAATACAAATACATAAACTTGGGGCAATAATAAATTGCATAAACAATACAAATTACATAAACAATACATAAGATAAACAATACATAAGATAAACAATACATAAGATAAACAATACATAAGATAAACAATACATAAGATAAACAATACATAAGATAAACAATACATAAGATAAACAATACATAAGAAAGGCTCACGAGTCTTCTGTCCACTCTTTCCTTCCTGCTTTATATGAGTTCTTGCGAGTTCGGAATAATTAGTCCTTTTAAATATAACACTTTATTTATCGCTTAGCGGATCGAGCCCTGCCGCGTCCTCGAAAACTGCGTATCGGTAATTTAGCTCGTGATATAGGACTTATGGGGCGAGTCACCGGTTTACTTTGGATGTTGGGAGATGGTACGACCATTTCCTCACATATTCGTCTCTTAGTTATCCCAAATCCTCGTCCGATTCCTCGTGACCGATCGGTTGTGTCTACCGCTGGTAAAACGTCTGGGAACGCGTGGGAAGCGGACGACGCAGACCCAAGAGAAACTTGCGCCCCCTTTTGATCAGCTGGTATATATCCCGATCCTCCTTGCGGTTCTCTGGGAAGCGACACCGTATCTCGAGTAATTCGAATAGTCGGTTCGTATCCCCTTCGTTCTTCAACATTGATAGTTTTCTTTAGTTGTTGGCCCACTTTCTGAACCCTTATGATCCTATGCTGTCCGTCCTCCCGAGGGTGACGTGCAGACGGCGCGACCGGAGTAGCTGGTATGTTGGTCGCCTCTAGGACCTCCTCTTCCTCGAATACGCTCGCTCGTATACGTTTATGGTAGAACGCGGCTCAGTACGCCCATGCGACGGTTAACCAAGCTCCCTTGTTCCGCTTTTCCGTTCGGAAACGATCAAATTCACCATATGTGATACGATTAACGACTTTCTGGAAATTCCATGTATTCTTATTGTCGGGGTGAATCTGTAACAAGTATTCGCGCACAACTTGAAATCAACTATCTTGAGGCAAAATATCAACTACCTCGATAAGTTCGTCATATTGTGGCATAGCGGAGATATATCCTTCCGACATCATAGTTTGGGGATTTACCGCCCAAAATCCAAGATGCGCTCTCATCGGGAATCATCTTCTTTGTGCCGATACATGTTCGTCAGCTAAATCTTCCCAATCGTCGAATAGTTTTCTCACGAGTTTTACAGATTCGTGTTCGTAAGGTATGTCTCGCAATTGGCATTCAGATGCTCGATGTCCCTTTATATTGCAGTATGTGCATTGAGCCATAAATCTCCAGCAAGTATAAAATGTATGGGACCCTTGATCTCCACACCATCCACAGATTAGTTGAGTCGTAGTAATGTGCTTTCCACTGCACTTTGTCGAATGATGTCCAGCGACGCCACATTTACCACACATCATATTAGCAGGGTACCACACTCGCTCATATATAAGATCTCCAATGGGTCGAGCGCTTCCTCCCACACTATAGTCATAATCGTCTGGATCGATAGGTTGGTATGTTTCAGAAGGTTGTATGCAAACTACAGCATCTGTTGCTTCTAGTTGTCGAATCTCCGTCTGAGATTTCTTCGGGAGGTTCCTTTCAATCTCAAGAAGTTCCTCTAAAGGATCGTCAATGATCGTTGTTACTTCGAAATCATCACCTAAGTGACCGATAGGCGCGCGCGTCTGCCGTGATTCGTCCGTAAGCTCCACGATACGTTCTCCTTCATAGGGTAACAATGTAAACATAGATGGTCTTTCGATAAGAGATCCCGCACAGCGAAGATACACGTCTCGAAATATACTAAATCCTGCTCGAGTGAAGGCATTACACTGAGCGTCGGAATTGTAGAAGGGTTCGAGAAACCGTCTAAACACATCGGTATGAATTCTCCCTTCCACGTAGAACGTATGATCTTCTCCGAGACAAAGTGGATGTCTTTTAAGAGTCCGAGACACAATGTCGGCGACTAAGCAAACATTCACTGATGACTCTATCGCTAAATAATATTGTAATACTGCTCTTGGAGGCGAAGTAATAGCCCAATTTAAGCAATTTCTCCATTTAAGCTGTGATTCAAACTCATTTATATCCGGAGTATCACCTTCTCCATATGTTTCAATATACTTTGTTCTTTCCCAATTAAACATCAGGTAGGAAATGTATCCAGTTCCAGTCTTCTGAGTATCGTACTCACGGAAATATCCTTGTTCTATAGACCACAGTATAAGAGGTCGAGTGTCGACGTAAGGTGTCGGTAATCGGTCGTCACTGTCCGACATGCCGGCGAAGTCGCTAATTAAGTCCTCTCTCACTCCTGATCCAATCTTTACAACGGTTTTATCTAAAATCATATTTCTTACCATCTTTGGTAACATTCTAGCATCAATATTGCAAGCCTGGTCCATCTTCTTTACTATATTAGTGATGAGATGGTGCCGCTTGGTAGTTCCTGGAGGTATCGGAATTCGCTTGTCGCTCCTTTGTCTACTGAAAACGTGCAAAACTCCGTCTGCCGCTCTAATTTGTATAGTCTTGGAGGTCAGACTCTGCTGATGGCTGCCGCCCTCGTTGTCATAAGACATGTAACCATTTTCCTGAAACGATCTAAACGTCCTATTCCATTCGTCCAGTAATTCTTCCAAAGGTTGCCAAATCTTCTCGATGTCTTTCTCGTCCTCGAAACGAATGACTTTACCTTGCCAGTCCGCAGCGATATCTGTATCCGACTCAAAGGTTCCTGTTCCAATCCATAAGCGAATTGTTCTGGTTAAATATCCTTTTAGGTTACTCGGAGCTATATCAGCGCCAGCTCTATCCAGTTCCCTAAAGTCTTGAATATGAGGCGGAACATTATGCACGACCTTTTGCGTAATATGTCTACGTAAATCATATATCTTAACCATATCGCTTAGAACGACTGCAGGAAGAAACTCTAAGTTCGAAATGATTTCCGGATGATCCACCATAGGTATTTCATACGTCGTATCTTGTCGAACTGGTACACTAATAGGGAAATTGAGTGTCGTACTCAATGGTTTCGTAGTCGAAGTACTATACGGTTGCATTTCTCTTGTCCTTTCCGGGGATGCAATCTGTAGTCTCTGAATAACGTTTTGAGCATAGTTTATACTTTCGAAAACTTCCGGTGTCATCTCCTTAGCTGAGGTTTGATCGTGTGACGTCCAATGGTAAGGTAGGCTCGCGAGTCTTCCACCCCATTCTTCCATCTCACCTTTCTCGAAAGCCTTGTAGGCTCTGTATAGGCTAAGAGCTTCTTTCTTTTCGCGGGTTGACTGAGTCGCCTTGCCCAGCGTAAGTTCAAATGCATCGGGTTCAACAACCTTAGGTGGGTAAACGACAATTTCTCCTGCCTTTGGTCCACACATAGCGAATGAATGATATGGATTCGATAAAGGATACCCTACTTCCTGGTAGCGTAGTTGTTGATGGTTCGAACACCTCGCCAATATCGGTTCGGGATTTTCCTTATTCAAACGCATCGGAATCGCATTTCGTTGTTCGCGCATACAAGCACCACATTGATAATAAAGTTTATAAACTGAAAATGCTTCCTTCGTTTCTCTATCGTCCCCTCGAGTTCGTCTGTAAAGATGCATTCCATTGAATTCATCGCGTACCGCAGGCATAGGTTCATGCGCCTTCAGGTATTGCATGGTATGATACAAACGACTTATTTCGGTATTGGGGTCTTCGCTAATATCTCCCGTATCACATAAAGCGTCGTACGGGTAAAGTTCATTGAAGGTTTTGCGTAAACTTTCGATTCTTTCATTTAACGCGTTTTGCCTTCTCTTTAATACGTTTGAGTCATATTTAGTCTTTGCGAGTTTCGCTGTACTCTCTGATAAATCCTTTATTCCGAATATGGTGTAGTCTTTAGCTCCAAATCGTTCAAATGGCGCTGCTGCTTCCTCTTGGATATCATATCCCCATCTCGGCTCTCCATGTATCCCCTTCGCCATTTTTTGAAGTATGGTTACATAATCATTGCTACTAGAGGGAATACAACAGAGTTTATTGTTAGTTGTGAGGAGATGTGAGAGTTTTCGTCTACCCTTTGGCTCGACAACGCTCTAACCTCCTACCCATAGCCTAAGATCTAGGGTTTCTTTAATGACACACTGTTTCTTATCTAAAATTTTGCCGAAATAAAAAACGAATTTGGGCTGTGAGTCTTAAAATACTCACTTTTTGATCCCAAACTATTATCAGAAAATAAGCAATCAAGAGTTAGTAATAAATATAGGGAAGTCTATTATTTGACGTAACTTATTGAAACAAGACCGTGTAAATTTTATTAAAATTTAGAAAGGCTCGCGAGTCTTCCGTTCTCTTGTTTCTCTAATTTTAAGTTCCACCCGACTGTACCCTGAAATCTATTCACTGGAGAAAATTTTAAAATTTTTCAAATCCAAATGGATTGTCTAAAATTTCGAAAATGTCTCAATATTGTGAGTTCCAAGTAGAATTCCATTTCTTATACCTACAAATCCCGCTCCTATGTGACACATAAAGGTACTACCCTCAATGTTCACATATAAAGACAATGGAATTCTACCGCTGTCTTTACTACAGTGTACAGGTACGTGGAAATCTATTTGTAAACTCCTTACTATTTACTAACATTTGTTGGAGACTTGTAATCTCCAGACTTGTTTCGCGTCTCTTCAAGAAGTACGAGACGTTGAGTCGGTCTGTCTACTGTACGACCGTCAATTGTCCGTACCGTCACAGTTCTTGTCACTCCATCCATAGATGGATGTGTGTCTAAAATAACACCTGTTATCCAGAAGCGTCTTTTTAGATTCACTTCTGCTAACAGTACATGATCTCCCGGCTTTAAAGCGTGAGTATTATTGTACCAAGTAGTTCTGGCAGAAATAGAGGGCAAATAATGATTTTGCCATATTTCCCAGAATTTGTTAGCCAGTAGTTACGTGATTTTCCACGCTTTTCTACCGTAGCTATCGCCTTCTATTGGAATAGAAATAGGCAACAATGAAGTCGGTGCCTGCATTAGCAGGTGTGCAGGTGTTAAAGCAAACTGGGATTGTTTGTCATCGGGTACTAATAGTATTGGTCTAGTATTTAGTATTGCCTCGATTTCAACAAACAATGTTGTCAGTTGGTCGTCTGTCAAGATGTGGTTTACTGGAATTACTTTTGCCATGGCTGTTTTTATAGATCTAATCAATCTCTCCCAGACTCCGCCTCTCCATGGACTATCTGGAGGATTAAACTTCCAAACAATTTTGTAAGGACGTAGTTCGTTTGAGATTTGATCATGATCTAATTTCTTAAAGGCTCTAGCAATTTCATTTCGAGCACCAACAAAGTTTGTACCTTGGTCTGAGTACAAGCATTTTACTAATCCGCGTCTAGCGATAAATCGCCGCAATGCTAGTATAAAGGCGTTGGTGGAAAGATCCATCACACGTTCAATATGAACTGCCCTACTGGACATGCATGTGAAAATCAGTCCCCAGCATTTTAACAGTATACGTCCACGTTTCGTATGTATGGGACCAAAGCAGTCAATTCCAGTCTCTGTGAAAGGTGGTCTGAATGCCTGTAGTCGTGCTTGTGGAAGTTCACTCATTTCTTGGGTACTTATTCTAGAATGTACCTTCTTACAAATAATACACATACGTGTCACTGAACTTAGCGCTTTACTGGGTCTAATTAATACAAATCTAGTACGTAAGTAGGAAAGACAGTGGTGTCTTCCAGCGTGTTTCAGATGTAAATGTGCGTCCAGTATCATTGCACGTTGTAATTCGTGATGTTGCGGTATTATTATTGGGTACCTAAAATCAGTATTAAAGTCGATGTTTTGAAGCAGAGATTTATGACAAATTAAGCCATTATAAATTATCGGACTCCAACTCAATATTGGTGACGACTTGATTGGTTGACCTTGACTTATGGATGTGAATTCGCGTGCGAAATATCGCAATTGGTAATGGCGAATTAATTTAATTTCACATCTGTCAATCTCAGTCAATGTAAGTCCACGTGTAAAGTCGCGTTTGCCTTTAACGTATTGTACAAAACGTACAATCCACGCTAATTTTCGGCACGCATTTGTCCAAGAATCGGTCAGATTTACAATACGGTCGACGTAAGTATTTATGACGTCATCAGGTAAGTCAATGATGAATTTGGAAGGTTTTGATTTACTAGATGGACCCACGGGTCCGCCGGTAAGTATTCCCTTGTTGGCTGTTGATCCGTCCGGGTCTACGAGTAATTTGTCCTTCTTTGTCTTCTTACCTTGATTGTCGGTACTTTGTGTGTCGATCCCAGGTTTCACCGTAGGTTGTAAGGTTGGTATGTCTCTTGAGCGTAAAGTAACACCTGTATTTACATTTGCGTAGGTACTACCCACATCTGTAATACATGAGGTTTCACTGTACTTATGGTTACTCAGGGGTGTCAAGTTTGGTAGTTTGTCAATAGAAGGCCGCTCCAATAGGGAAACTGCGGCTTTACTATGTGTCACTACGTTACTAATGTCTGGTAGAACATCTTGTGAAATGTCTGGTAAAATGTTTCGCGGAACATCCGGCGAAACGTCTAGTGACATGTCTGGCAAAATGTCTGGTTGACTGTCTGGTAACGTGTCTGGTTTAGCGTCTGGCGATACGTCTGGTTGAGCGTCTGGTAACATGTCTGGTTGACCGTCTGGCGATACGTCTGGTTGAGCATCTGGTAACATGTCTGGTTGACCGTCTGGCGATACGTCTGGTTGAGCGTCTGGTAACATGTCTGGTTGACCGTCTGGCGATACGTCTGGTTGAGAAAGGCTCGCAAGAATTCCTGTCTTGACTTTGTAAGTTATATTTTTCCATTTCGCCTTTGGTTTCTTCTTAAGTTTCGCCGTTGTCCTTTTCTTTGCTTTACCTTTCTTTGGTTTTTTAATTTCGGCGTCCTTAGGAATAGTATTAGACTTGTTATCGTATAGTGGCGGCCAATGTTGTGTTGCTCTTTGTAAGAATTGCGGTCCGTGTTGCCAAAATTCCTTGTTTTCCGGTTTACAGAATTCCTCGGGCATCATTCCTCGCGACGCAATATCAGCTGGATTTTGTGGTCCGGGACAATGTCGCCAATCTTCCTTTATTGAACGGTCTAGAATTTCTGCACGATGGTTAGCTACAAATGTCTTGAATTCAAGTGTGTCGTTGTTTATATAAAATAAAACTAACGTCGCGTCAGTCCAATAAAATATCTGTAAACTTGATTGTAATTCCATCTGTATAAGGTTCACAATGGTAGTTTACAGGGTTGCCGCTTGTAGTTCAGCGCGTGGTGTCGTCATATACTTAGTAGGCATGGTTTTAGCCTTAGAAGTAATGAGCGAAACATCAAACTCATCTGAGTCTACTTGTCTGCACAAATACGCTGTCACTCCAAAGCCGTTGTCACTGGCGTCGGAAAAACAATGTAATTCTAAGTTGTCAGGAAATGTCGTCTGTAATGGAAAGTACACCCGGGGTATGGAATAATCCTCTAGTGAAGATAATTGCGCCTCCCAAGTCTTCCATAAGTCCACTTGTTCTGATGAGATCGGTTCGTCCCATGTCAGTCCATCTTTCCAGATACTGCGCATGTATATTCTTGCTTGCAGTATTATTGGGCTGATGAAACCTAATGGATCGAACAGTCTACTTAGTTTCGACAAGCAAGACCTCTTTGTCAGAGAATCCCCTTGAGCGTCCAGTCTTACTTTCACTCGAAAGTTGTCTGTGTTCGGGTCCCAAAATAGTCCCAACACCTTGGTCGTTGGTAGTGGTTCAAACTCTAAGTCAATGTCACCACCCCCACGTTCAGTCGTTTCGAATGAATTTACTAATTCGGCACTGTTTGAGGCAAACTTGGTGAGGTTAAAACCTCCGCCTGCTAAACAGTCCCGTAATTGATGTGCTACTGTTATAGCACGTTCTACTGTGTCACAACTTTGTAATCCATCGTCCACATAAAAATCTCGTTCTACGATCTGGATTACCTCTGGGTCATACTTATGTTTCTGGTCCCTAGCGGTCTGTTTTAGGGCGTACATAGTACAATTTGGGCTGTCTCTGGCACCGAAAACACGAACTTGCATTTGGTAAGTCGCCGGTGGTTGACTTAAGTCTCCATCCGGGTACCAGAGGAACCTCAAACTGTCTCTGTCTCGCTCTAACTCTCGCACTTGGTGAAACATGGCTTCGACGTCGCAAGTAAATGCTACTTGGCGCTGATGGAAGCGCATAATCACCCCCATGAGATAATTATTCATGTTTGGTCCATCCATCAACTCACTATTGAGAGACATTCCCTCAAACAGAGCCGCGCAGTCATTAACCACACGTACTTTATCAGGTTTGTCGGGGTGTCTCACGTAGTGATGTGGCAAGTAGTATGTCTGGTCTGTTACAATCTCTGGGTTTGTCATTTTGATAGCGTATCCTTTTGTAAAATACGTCTCCATCTGAGTATTATACTGCAGATGGGCTTTCTCATCCTTTAATAACCGTTGTCGTATTGAGTTTAAACATCTTAAGGCTAGCGGATAATTATTTATAAGTTTAGGACGTTGGTTACGCCATAGCATCCCTACCTCATAATGTCCGTCTTTCGTCTGGCGGATAGTATCTTCCATGATCTTTAAAGATTGTTTCTCTTGTTCCGACATACATGGTTCGTAACTACCAGGTTCGGCTGTATCTTGTTCCAACCATCTGATAGTTTTCTCTGTTAATTCTTTGTCTAGCGCGGCTTGTTCCACTTGATGATTTCTTAACGCATCTTCATCGACGGGCGTTGTTGAGGTTATTGGTTGAGGTAGACTCGCAAGCCTTCCGGCGTTATAATCTATCGTTGATGGATCCTCTGCCTGACTCCGCTCCTTTTCAATCACTACACTAACCTTGTGGATTGGCTGCTCTTTGTGACTTATCGTACTCGCTACACACATCGTACTTGTAACGTTGTTGTGTTTTGTCGAACGTAGTGTAGTATAGTCTTTGTCGTGTGAAAAAGAATGAGTTGAAGTTGTAGTTAATAAACTACATGTACTTTGTACATCGTCTTCCTCATCACTTATATCTAGTGTGCGCACAGGCGCTCGAGTATACCAACCTATCGGAGTTCGACAGGCGTATGCATTTCCTGCTACGACTACCGATGGTCTGGTTTCCCACACTTAATGTAAGTTGAATTGATCTGTCCCGATCAGCATTGCTACTGATCTATAGTTAACAGGACATTCAGGTACACCAAGGTGTCTGAAATACTTACGGTCCTCTAAGGATTGTTCTGGCACTGGACCCAGTAGATTACTAAAGTCCTTAGTGGCCGCAAAAGTTAAATCCTTAAAGGGTAACAAAGACCTCTCCCTTTCGCTATGTTGCGATTTCGGAAGAAGAGTGTCTAAGTTTAACTTAACTCGTGTCACTGGTATTGCACGTTGTCCATGCATACTACTTACAGTGTATTTGACGTTCTTACCTTATCGGAGATCCGTCACGACATCAGCTACCTTCTCGTCCACATAGCTGTGAGATGAGGCTGAATCTATATTAGCGTAAATCCGTTTGCTCCCTTTTGTGCCAGTAATCTTGACAGGAATTACGCTAAATCCCTTGAGTTGGTCAGGCGTCAGAAGCGCAATCGACGGCTGCTCGTCCCCATCTGAGCACATGTCGTCGTCCTCGAATTCCTCATCAGAAGACCCGGATTGTTCTGGGAAACAATCCCGAATATGCGTCACGAAAGTTGGTGTTGTTCTCGATTCTCGATTCTTATATGCGGTATTGCATTTCGCTGCTGCTTCTGGGTGTTCCCTAGTGAAGCGTTTTGTTGGCGTATGACTATCGGTATGGAACAAACCGTCATGGTTGCGTCCACAGGATGGACAGGTGTCCGTATTTGGGCAATCTTTGCGAACGTGTCCGTGTTGCGTACACCGCCAACAAGAATCCAATGGCCGGATCTGTAGCCGTCGTTCTTCCGAGTTTAACTCACGAAATAGCCGACAACATCTTAACTTGTGACTGGTATGCCGCTTGCCTAACTGCTCGCAGTATTGGCAACCGCTAAAGTCTGCACTCAGTTGCTGTCTGGTCTGTTTGATCCCAATAGGTGCGGATACTTTACTACCGTCCGAAAATTGTCGGGTTTCTGTCGGTGTGGCGTAAGTGGCCGTCTTGGTGGATGTCGTCGGTGGTTTTTGTCGGTTGTATGATGGTAAGGTGATTCCTTCTGCTACAATGTGTTGGTCAGTGTAGTTAGATCGAGTCTCCACCACTGCTTCCCTAGATATTAATAGGTACACATCCTCCAGTTTCAAAAATCCACCCCTTTCTTCTCGCTGATATTCGATCTTCCTCCACTCCCGACGAAGTCGATGGTGTAGTCTCCCTATGATTTTTAATAGGACTGTAGGGGTGTTCCCGTAATCGAGTTGTCCAATGGATCGTAATGTAGTGATAGCGTTCTTAATTTCGTCAGCTAGTTTTAGTAAGTCGACGGGTTTAGTAATAGCCCCCCCCCCCCCTTACAGAGTTCCTCTATCACTGACTTGGCCATGCTGACTGTACCTCCGTAGATTGAAGTTAAGCGATCGTATGCTAACTCGAACGCATCTGGTACACCAACGAAAGTCTCTGCTAAACGTTTGGGTTCTCCCATCAATGTTTGAAGCAGGTAGTTAAACTTTTCCCTTGATGTAAAAGCGCATGCAGCAATTTGAGATTCGATGTAGTCTACGAATGTGTGCCAATGTTTGGAGTTACCGGAAAACTTAGGTGGTTGTTGCACCTGTAGTCCTTGTCTGGCTGCAAATTTAGCTATCTCCTCGGCTACGTTCAAAGTTTCGCGTCCTTGGGTGGCAATCGAGTTGATGTTCTCCCGTCTTGGCGCTTTTCTTTGATACGAGGTGTTTCTTGAAGGTATCGCTCTTTGCGGATCCTTCGGGTTTCTATTGTGTTCGAATTCGGTATTTCTCGAACTATCGGTTTGAACTTCCTCTAAGCGTTCCTCGATCTGGGCCAACTTGTTAACAACTGGTCGCAAAATGTCGGCGAATTGTTGTGTACTGATCGCGTCCGTTGGTTGTAACGCTTTCTGTGTTGGTGTATTTTGTGGAGGATTGTCTATAAAGGAATTAGTTGAATGCTCGCGTTTGCATTCATCGGCCGCTCCTGTTCTAAACACCTCGCGTTCCGGGTAATCCGATTCGCTTGAAGTACTACTATCACCTGGATACGGTGGCCGACGTGCTCGCGTCCGTTGGGTTGTCCGAATTCTAACATTCCGTTTAGAAACATCGTCTACTGGTTTCCGTTGTTCGGTAGGCTCACAGGTCTTCCTCGAAGTCGTAGATTGCGATGTAAACTGATTAAGCGGTCGCGTATCCACTGGTCTCCGTTGCTCGGTGGGCTCGCAGGTCTTCCTCGAAGTCATAGATTGCGATGTAAACTGATTAAGCGGTCGCGTATCCACTGGTCTCCGTTGTTCGGTAGGCTCGCAGGTCTTCCTCGAAGTCGTAGATTGTGATGTAAACTGAATTTGTGGTCGTATGGCGTTTGAGTCTAACGGCCTTGAAGGCCTGAATACGATTGGGTTTGCGTAGTGTGTCACAGGTTTAGGTGTCGAAGGTTGACTCACCTGTTTAGTCGTCATTAATGTAGGTCCGACTAACAAACTACTACGATCCGTTATTGGCGGATTACTTACCTTGACTCTCGGAATAGGCGATGACGTTGCTCTTGGCGGTACAAACTTGTCCGGAATAACATACCTGTGTTCCGTTGCATCGTGTATAGGAGATATACTGCTACTACCAGCAATCAAAACAGGTCCTTTATTCGTAATTGGTGCGAACATCGGAGTTACTTGAGGAAATCGTTGACATAAGTCTTTAACCAATTCCCGTTCTCGCTCAGGTGCTCCTACGCTTCCTTCCTTCATTCGTTCCTGAATTTGACGATGTCTTACCTCTATCCGGTCTAGATCGTGTCCGTCTCGAGATCTCATCGATCGATCGCGGGCTTGTAGATCCAGATCTTCCTTAGCGTTGGCTAATTCCCTCGCCTTCTTTTCGAGTTCGAAATGAAGTTTAACTTCCTTCTCGCGTTGTTCCGTATGTTGTTGTTGCGCCTCGAACTCCACTACTCGTATAGCTGATTGATCCTTTATCTGTTGTTTTTTCAACTCAGCTCTCGCTTCCGAAACTCGCTTGAGTTCTTCCCACTCTGCTGATCATCGCTCCAACTCAGCTGCTGCTGCTCGTCGTTCCAACTCAGCTGCTGCCGCTTGTCGTTCCAACTCAGCTGCTGCCGCTCGTTGCGCTAACTCAGCTGCCGCTGTTCGCCGTGCTATTTCTAACTCTAACCTTTCCATCTCAGCCGCTTCCAGTTCGGCTGCTTCTTGTAAATGAGAAATCCTCGCGACATTTGCGACGCGTAGTTTCTCTTCCTCTACAGCTGCTTGTACAGTTAATAATTGAGTTTGTTCCTCAATTTCTCGTTGTTGTCTGTAGTACTGTTGTTGCTGTCGAGAAATCTCTGACGTCACTATACTTACCTCGCCAATTTCGCTACGAATACTCACCAATGATTGATCCAGTATTCCCGGTGCCGGTTCGATTTATACGGGTGAAGTTTCCTTCGTATATTCCGGCACAGTTTCCTAATCGCCGACGTCATCGCCGCCGTAAGTGATCTGTCAGATGTTTCAATTGTCCATCCAGTCTGTACAGTTCCTGTTCTTCCTCGGGCTGCAATAACTCGTCAGAAACCAACTCACCTAATAACTGGTCTGCTTGTTCCTGTTGTATCTGTCTAACGGTCGTCTTAAACTGAATCAGTTTCTCCCTAGCGATCATTAATTTCTCGAGGATTCTAAACTGTGTGTCCATATCCTGTCTCTGTCTAGCTAGATCTTGTAGACCAATTAGATTATCTACGGACTTATGTACTTTACTCTGTACTCTAACCTGTAGGGTGTAGAACTCGAACCGAGACATCGGAGCGGTCAACTCGTCTAATATGCGTTGGCCTTCTCCAATACTCCTGGTAATATGCGCCATGTATCCTCCGACGCTTCTAACCACGCTCTCCTGGCTTCCTACTGAACTTACCATGTCCGTTTCTCTATGTCTAGGTTGCGGGACTGTTAGAAAATCCTCAGTCCTGCCGTCGCCTCGTACTACGGCATCCGGTACTCCCGTTGGATGTACTGGTGACGCGCACGGTGTAGGTTCAGTAGGCTCGCGAGTCTTCCCCTGTGGTTCTTCCGCTTCTGACTTATCCGCGTCACATGAGTCATAGTCGGTAGGTGTATTCTTCGTATGATCCTGTTTGTCACTCATTTCGGCAGTTGTAAGTCAAGTAAAGTGAGTGTCAATGTATCAAACTTACCGTATTTTATATCTAAACGGTATTAATTACAGTCATATAAAATTAGCCTACCGGCCGATTTTATAGCAGATGGATAAAATTAGCCTAGCGGCCAATTTTACAGCAAATAAATGTCATGGAGTAAGTATATAATAAAATTAGCCTAGCGGCCAATTTTACAACAAATAAATCGGATAACGATATACGTTATCAAAAGTAGATTATACAAATAATTAACGGACTAATTCAGCAATAAACAAAGAAATCGTACGGAATGCATAAATACTTGAGACAGTGGAACCCACAATAATTTTAACTAATATACGGTAATGCCTAACTGATTTATGCAACCTTTTGAACTCACCCCCTCCAATGATTCTCCAGAAAAACAGATTCCCAGATACAAACCGGATGTGAACCTTTCCGTTTCCAGCGTTGCGGACGAAGTGCGATTTTCCCAACCAAAGTTGTTGAGTTATCTATCTCCCAAACTTGCTAAACACGGTCTTGCTCTCGTTACAGTCTAGAAATGAGCTCTGAATCCTGAAAAACAAAAGAGTTAGGTTTTACTTTTACGAAAATTTTGTACTGGTACAATATGGTATTTAAACCCTTTTAAACACCGGTATTCAATTCCAAATATTTTACACGCGGTTCATCAAAATTTTTATTTCAAAAATTAGCACTTAGCCAATCAAATACAAATTTTTTACCTCAAAATACAAAATTTTCAAATAACTTTAGTCCTACTGAACCGTAGTTCAGTAAAACACATTCCTACTATTTGAAGAGACAGTAACAAAATACCCTGCAATATCCTACTGTAAAGTTTGTGAATCAAAACATAATCCGACCTTCTCACCAAAACAGTAAACTCTAAGTAAGCGAATATATATTGCAGTATCGGTCTCTTATAACCGGTGAGGCAGAAAACAGTCTACGAACGGACAAACTTCGATAAAACAAAATCCCGCGCAGCGAATCCTAAAATCAGGCTGACTCACTGACGGACTAAGGCGCTCGTATACTTTGCCGCGGTGTGATTTATATGGTTGGGATAGAGAGACGCTAGCTAGGTGCAGAAATGTCTAACTAGCGGGCAAAGCGCAGTACGGACAAAAATTATTTTATATATTTTGAGGTGTAAATAATTTCTAACGCGCGTGTGTCTTGATTCTAACGGTCAAAATCGGTTTTAGATCCTTCACATATATAATTACTGGGTCCGGTGTACATTTTACAAATATTCTAATTTTGTAGCTTGTAGGTCCAATACTCACGAATGATAAGGCTCCTTCCCCTTTTGTGTATTTCCAGGACTCAAATTCAGGCATAAGGTTAATACTACGCCCAGAATTCGGCAATTTAATTTACCAGGTCCCTAATACTAAGAAGAAATGTGTTAGTTTACTACAGTAGGCGTACAGTTACAAATAGCTAGCCTGGCGTCCTATCTAGAATTTTGGTTGCCTAGGTGGGCACGGCAACTTCCTAACAGAATGTCGGTGGGGACACGGTAGATGTTAGTATCCCTAATAGCCTCAATTTATTTTGCGCCTAGTAATAAACTGCCCTACCGCCTGAACGGTACAATCCTAATTCAGGTAAAACACAGTAACCCTTCCTGGCCTACAAGTTCTAACGCAAATGGACACCGTTGTACTACAAACAGCCACCGACGCACCTATACTTAGCAAGAGTTAGGCGTACAGTTTGCTGCACCCTACCAATGTGTATGCCTTGTACTGGTGTGCCTGCGTCCTATCTGTGTACTAGTATCGTTCTGCCTGATCTCCTCCTCCCCCCGTAGGAATGTGAAGGTCTACTGCGGGTTTTTCTCTGAATTAAGACAGTACAGTCCCTAGATGGAATTTTTTAGCACACAGCGTGTCACTACCTCTACCTTCGATCTTAGGTCTTACACTTAGGTAGCAAGGCATCGAACGCTGTCTAACCTTTCAGGCGATGGGCGAATAACTAAGAATGGATATTGCGGGTTGTCTCCTTCCTACATTCCTCCGATGTTCCCGTCTATTGCCGCGGTCCGCTGTCTAGCCAGCCATCTGTCCCTCAGTTGGGTTCACCGTGGTGAAGCATAGTAAAACAGATGTAACAAGTATTTCTAACTTTTATTACAAAACTAATATACAATAAACGTAACAAGAGTGAAATAACGTCACTATCTAATACTAATACTAATATAATACTAATGTATAATGTGATATAGAAGTGAATAATGCTAAGATAAGATAGATAACTAATGAACAAAATCGCACCTTTTATAGCAAATTTGTGCTGCAATCAATCGAGATAAATCTAGATTGTTCTATGGGTTCTACTAGGTTTTTAAAGATAATCATTGGTCCAGCGAACACGTATCTTGCACGACATTGGTTATTATCTAATAACTGCAATCTTATTGGTTAATCAACTTGAGCAAATGCAATTTAATTCGTAGCGGTTAATTTAAATGAGTTGAAACTCAGCACAAAAAATAATTCACACTTACTAGGATTCGAACTCGATACCTACTACACGAATTTCCAACGCTAACGAATTTCCAATGTTATACAAATAGATATAGTAAATGCAAATGAGGACTTAATGTAATCTTTATAGAAAGTTAATTCGAACAAAATAAAATTTTGAAAATCCACGGTATTTATGAGAATATAATTCTATAATGGTGATTCTTTATGTAGTAAACGCCATCTGTATTCTGCCAAGTGGTGTGCCAGCATCTTTGTACCTCTTCGTTTGCGTATAATTAATTGCTTTGCCTGTTTCCAGATACTCTCTATCCTTTGGGTGTTTGCTCCTGTTTTCTTATCGTAAAACCTCCCTGCTCCCCTCTTGCTATGGTTAATCGTTTTGTGTTTGTACTGACCGCTTCCATCTACTGCTCTCCACGGACCTCTACTCCCACGAATGCCTATAGTTTTCCCGCAGTATGCCCCCACTCGTCACTATATATGACTGACCCTCCTTTCACATTACTCTCCACAATGGGACGTAAGGTCCTCATGTCCCGTCTCTTTACTACGAATAGACGAGTGTCTACAACTTTATCGTTGCGTTGCCATGCAATGCCAAAGATCCATGGCCCATCGATGCGCTTGCCATAGTTCGCTTGGGAACCTTTTGACAAACCGTAGTCCCCTTCAAGCTTTCTTCCCCTATTATACTTTCTCCTCCCACGAAATAGAGATTCACCAATCTGGACTGATTCTCCTGGTCCTCCCATTAGTGGTGACGTCATCATGTCTTCATAGAACAACTCCCTAGTATAGTTGTGCCAATAGGCAACCACTTCGTCGCAGGTACCTATTATTCCTCCCATAAGGCGATGGGTATTTGCGAAGGTAATGTCTGCTGTAAAAAGATACTCTATCCATATTATTTGCTTTACAAGCAAATGCCCCTTAAACCAGGTGCCGGTGCGTGCAGAAACGTAATGCTTCCCCTTCCCCTTGCATCTCCAGATTAGTCTCTCTGGCTGATTCGTACGAGCCATAATTCTGAGGTTCATTGGACTTTCACACCCTTCTACTTGACATATCTTTAATACATTCTCATTGTTTACTGGCATCAACCCTAGTTCCTGAGCAAACTCAATTGCGCTCAGTTCTGTTCTCAGATGATAAGATATTTCCTCAATATTGGGGTTGGCAAACGATGCTCTTTTGCTGACATGTCTTTTTTTATTAATTTCACTCATAACTAAAACTAAATATGATGTAGCTACAACAGTATAACTATTTCTATAACATTTTTAAATATTAAGAAAATGTATCCCTCCATAAATATTCTCGAAATATATAATTACTATAGAAACTGGAAAAATAAAAATAAATTCTAGAAAAAAAATTTGTTCTAGAACAATAATATTTTTTTTTATCAAAATAAATTTTGTTCTAGAACATAATAAATGTGTTCTAGAACAATAAATATGTTCTATAACAAAAGTGGGGGGGGGTGTGTACAAGACATAGTAGTGCCGGGAGACACACTTGCACCATTCTTGTTCATAATTGTTGTTGACTATGTTCTACGCATGTCCTTAGATCATCATAATGATGATGGGGTGATGATAACTTCACCTACTGGCTCCAGAAGTCGAGGAAATCCTGCCAAGTACCTAACTGATCTAGACTTTGCTGATGACGTAGGAGTACTCTCAGAATCACTAGAGGGAGCCCAACAGCTCCTCAGCTCATTAGAACATGCTGCTTCTAGTGTTGGTCTTTTTATTAACTCCAGAAAGACCAAAATTTTGACAGTTGACTTTGAAAGTTCTCAGCAAGTCTCTGATCGGATGAGCATAAGCTCAAAAGATGGTATGCTTGAGCATGTGGATGACTTCTGTTACCTGGGATCATGGATCCGGAAGTCAGGTGAGGACCTTCGAATACGTAAGGGAAAGGCATGGGCAGCCTTGAATAGGCTTTCCAGGATTTGGAAGTCACCGAGAATTAATCGGAAACTTAAGGTCCGGTTATTTAGAGCAGCAGTAGTTCCAGTACTCCTCTATGGGAGTCCATGCTGGGCTCTAACTGCTGAGGACACCAAATCTCTGGATGGCACATTCACAAGAATGCTACGCCGGGTTCATTGTGTCAAGTTCAATGCACACATCTCCAACCAGACACTATATAACATTGGAGGTGTCTCATTGGTTCCCCCAAGCTTGACACTAGAACAAAATCGGCTCCGCTTTGCAGGACATTGCTTTCGCCGTGAGGACCAGCCAGTGCATAATCTTGTACTTTGGCAGCCTCATGGAGTGAATAAGCATGGTGGACAACCCATGACTTTCTTGAGACGCATCTTAAAGGACACTGGCCTTGAAGATGCGGATGATCTAGCAAATGTCATGGGTGATAGGGAGTTGTGGTGGTGCGATTTTGTCGATAAGCCGGCACAGCATTCTTAAAAATGCAGCTGCAATGCAGCATGCCGATCGTAGTAGTAGTAGTAGTATCTGAAGACATGATGCACATAAATTCATGTTGACCTCCACAATCTCCGAGGATACTGGTGCCTTTCTAAATGACCTTGCGATTGTTGTTAAAGCTGCAGCGGTGTCCACAACAATAGATGTCGCGTCAGAGGTTGTCACAGAAGTTGATGTTGAGACAGACGTTGATGTCGAGGCAGACGCCACATAAGTTGATGCCAAGGCAGACATCACAGACGTTGATGAGGAGGCAGCTAACGTGTCTATGAGAACCGCAGCAGTTGATGTTCTACTTGACTTCTTGTTCTTCTTCACTGGTGGCTCTTTAGTCAAGGCTTCCTGTGTAAGGGCTCTGCCTACAACCACTCGAGGCATCTTCTTGCCCCTCTTGCATGTTTGACTGTCAGTTCCGCAATTCTCCCTGAGCAGCCCAATAAGGGTGTCATTGAGTATACCAGTTGAACTTTCTGCTGTCGAAGTCACAGCCTCAGTTTCGTTTGTGGAAGCTTCTTCTGGACCTCATTCTCATCCAGTGGGTGAATGCCACAGGCCTTGAAGCCTGATCTGAGGTTTTTGCTCATGTTACCCACTGTCGCACCACAAAGTCGCCCACGCATGGTTGGAAAGTGCTCCTTGGGAAAGGGTCCACGCTTCCTACTCTCTCTCCTCCAGGATCGCAAAGTCTCTCTCCATGCCCTCTTCATCGGACCAAATACTGCCACATCGAGAGGCTGGATCAGATTTGTGGCATTTGGTGGCAGCATTACGAACTTTATATCATTATCCTCTGCCAACTTGACCACCCGAGGATTAAAATGTGAGGAAAAATTGTCACCCAGGAGCAATTTAGGACCAGATAATGTTGTTACGTGTGGCAGGAAAACCTTTTCAAACAACATCTCGAACATTCGCGAGTTGAACCACCCACTTTCTGATGTCACAAAAGCAGTCCCAGGAGGCCCACCTTCAGTCCAGCCTTCATACAGATTGGCAGCCTTGTATACCACCATAGGAGGGAGCATTGTTCCAGCTGCAGACCCACAATACATTACCGAGATGTTCGTCTTCGAATTTAATTAATCTAAATTTAAACAAGGGTTCCAAAATTGATTGAAATAAAGTATAAAAATAGGCCACAATAATGGATACTGGATAATGGATAATAATACATACAGATTAAAAGGTAAGTAGACTATAGATAACAAATTTGTTGGACATCGTCGCTAGATCAGTTAATATGGTTCGAAAAATAGACACTAACTGTTTTGAACACGGCTAGATCCACTGGTACAATATTGGCTTATAGCCTTGAAAATGGAATTATAAATTATAAAATGATGTATAATAGAGATACACCAGATATCTAAGGTACGTTGAAATACTCTAATATACAGGAACAGAGCCCCAGAACAGCTGTTTTTTTATGTGTTTTCTTTGTTTTTTTTTTGTTTTATTTTAGTTTTTTTTTGTTTTTTTTGTTTTTTTGTTTTTTTTTGTTTTTTTTTTGTTTTTTTGTTTTTTTTTTTGTTTTTTTTAGTTTTTTTAGTTTTTTTTTGTTTTTTTTTTTGTTTTTTTTTTGTTTTTTTTTTTGTTTTTTTTTGTTTTTTTTTTGTTTTTTTATGTTTTTTTTGTTTTTTTTGACAGCTAAGCAGAGCCACCCTGTTCTATTTCCATGCACCAACATACTACTAAAACTAATTAATTATTATCACAATTATATTTGTAGATAATCCATATTTCAATGTTTAATCAATTATTATTTTTTATCAATATTATATCTAGCAGAGCATAGATCACTTAATCAATGTCAATGCATGTTTATATCATACTAGAAAGCCCGTGGCCTTCGGCCACGGACTTACTAGTTACAACGCAAACTGGCACAAAGTGAGAAAATAAGTGTAGTAGAAAAAAAGTCACATGAACTGAAATGCCTTTGAGAATGTATTTCTGCTTAATGAGTTTCCCCGGTGACAATAATAATAAGATATTATAATTATTTATAATTAAACAAATTTAATTGTTTTTATATTTATACAGTATTTTAGTAATAAGATGATAAATAAAATAAAAGTTACTAAATTACGAAAATAAAAAAAATATAAAATTTAATTGATTACCAAATCATTCTGAACAAAATAATTAATTTCAACCAATAAAAGTTGTAAACTACACAATTATGCAATGGAATAACAAATAAGAAAATTGATTCCAGATGAAATCCGGCCAAAAAATCGACGTGGCTCAAATTTTTCAATTACGATTCTTCCCTTCCGAGCTCGGATAACACGTGACCCCCTTGTAGATAATTTATCTGGGCTCAGACTCACGAATCAATCTCCAGTGTCGCCAGTTAGAGAATTTGTAGTCCCAATTCATGAAACATATCAATTACAATCTACAAGCTTGGATGCTGGGGATCCGTGCTGTCTCTTCTCAGCAACCCTCTTCTTTCATAATTTCGGAGCAGAGGCTGCACTCAATATAACTTACTATAAATTGTAAATTCTTATAGAAATATGGTTTCATTTCATAAATGATTGACTGAGTTAGTAGCTTTCAAACGTTTTTGGCGACGACACCAAGACAGTTTACTAAATGAAATGGTAAAACTATGCATGTCTCACTCCTTCGCAGTAGCTCGCACCGTAAAAATTTCATGAAAAAACACTCGCTCTCTCACCTTATTTAAATATATACGGTTGCTTAATTAGAAACCTGCATCAGAAAGTTACAGCCTATCGTGATGTAGCACATCTGCAAGTTTCAGATTCACTATAATTTGTCATTGAGTATGGTTTCGTCATAAAGTGATAACTGGTGACACAGTGGTGCACTCCGGGGTGCAATTCTGAAGCTATCCTCAGCTACCGCGATCACGATGTTCGATATGGTTAGGGATTCTACTATTTATTAAATTTGAAATTGAGCTAATACGATATGGTATGGATGGATATGGTGACTATAGTATTGTCAGCCAGTCTTATGTAGATGGGGCTAAACGTGTAAGCGTACTAACAGTACATGTCGTAGACCATCCCCCCCCCCCCCCCCCCCCCCCTTATGGTGAATGTATTTTTGTTAAATTGGTTTCCATAATGACATTATAATAATTAATCAAATATAATTGACAAACTACAACAACTAAATTATAATAATATTATATTAAATTAAATTAAAGGAAGAACAGGAGTCTTACACCCCCAATAAAAAATATAGAATCAGGACATTTAGCCCAAAATATTTCTCGACCCCTAGGGTCATCGAAAGAACAACAAACACACAAACACAAACAAATATAAATACATGCTAAACATACAGGTATGTGTTGCAACCCTAACCCTAAGCCTACCCGCCATACACTAAATGATACCGTTAATAAACTGCACAATAGCTAAGCCTATATTCTATAAGAAAATATATGACAATTTTGTCGCCGTGAAAGGGGTATAATAATTAATTTAAATTTGGTACTGTGTGTGTGCCCTAGCATTCCACCAGTTTCCCATTGGTAACATATTTACTTACCATAGGCCTATAGGGTTCCTGTGTTCTGTGGTCTGAGGGGACTGACTTCTGTTTTGGGCTAGGTGGTAACAGAGTTGATGGTGCGATTATTTTAGGTCATTGGTGCATTATAGATAGGCTTGGCTAATTCCCTGTCCAGCTGACGAGGTGTCGAGGATTAGCGCGTACTGGTCCAAGACACCGAAACGCAACCATATTTTTCACAAATTAATTATTTTTGCCTCAGTCATACCCCTTTCACGGCGACAAAATTGTCATATATTTTCTTATAGAATATAGGCTTAGCTATTGTGCAGTTTATTAACGGTATCATTTAGTGTATGGCGGGTAGGCTTAGGGTTAGGGTTGCGACACATACCTGTATGTTTAGCATGTATTTATATTTGTTTGTGTTTGTGTGTTTGTTGTTCTTTCGATGACCCTAGGGGTCGAGAAATATTTTGGGCTAAATGTCCTGATTCTATATTTTTTATTGGGGGTGTAAGACTCCTGTTCTTCCTTTAATTTAATTTAATATATACATACCAACCCCCTGTTAGTCAGTATGTCGTTAACATCAATTATCATCTTATGAAAGTGGAGCAGAATTCCGACATTACTGCAAATCATAAAATCTTATTTAAATTTTGTACTGTGTGTGTGCCCTAGCATTCCACCAGTTTCCCATTGGTAACATATTTACTTACCATAGGCCTATAGGGTTCCTGTGTTCTGTGGTCTGAGGGGACTGACTTCTGTTTTGGGCTAGGTGGTAACAGAGTTGATGGTGCGATTATTTTAGGTCATTGGTGCATTATAGATAGGCTTGGCTAATTCCCTGTCCAGCTGACGAGGTGTCGAGGATTAGCGCGTACTGGTCCAAGACACCGAAACGCAACCATATTTTTCACAAATTAATTATTTTTGCCTCAGTCATACCCCTTTCATGGCGACAAAATTGTCATATATTTTCTTATAGAATATAGGCTTAGCTATTGTGCAGTTTATTAACGGTATCATTTAGTGTATGGCGGGTAGGCTTAGGGTTAGGGTTGCGACACATACCTGTATGTTTAGCATGTATTTATATTTGTTTGTGTTTGTGTGTTTGTTGTTCTTTCGATGACCCTAGGGGTCGAGAAATATTTTGGGCTAAATGTCCTGATTCTATATTTTTTATTGGGGGTGTAAGACTCCTGTTCTTCCTTTAATTTAATTTAATATATACATACCAACCCCCTGTTAGTCAGTATGTCGTTAACATCAATTATCATCTTATGAAAGTGGAGCAGAATTCCGACATTACTGCAAATCATAAAATCTTATTTAAATTTTGTACTGTGTGTGTGCCCTAGCATTCCACCAGTTTCCCATTGGTAACATATTTACTTACCATAGGCCTATAGGGTTCCTGTGTTCTGTGGTCTGAGGGGACTGACTTCTGTTTTGGGCTAGGTGGTAACAGAGTTGATGGTGCGATTATTTTAGGTCATTGGTGCATTATAGATAGGCTTGGCTAATTCCCTGTCCAGCTGACGAGGTGTCGAGGATTAGCGCGTACTGGTCCAAGACACCGAAACGCAACCATATTTTTCACAAATTAATTATTTTTGCCTCAGTCATACCCCTTTCACGGCGACAAAATTGTCATATATTTTCTTATAGAATATAGGCTTAGCTATTGTGCAGTTTATTAACGGTATCATTTAGTGTATGGCGGGTAGGCTTAGGGTTAGGGTTGCGACACATACCTGTATGTTTAGCATGTATTTATATTTGTTTGTGTTTGTGTGTTTGTTGTTCTTTCGATGACCCTAGGGGTCGAGAAATATTTTGGGCTAAATGTCCTGATTCTATATTTTTTATTGGGGGTGTAAGACTCCTGTTCTTCCTTTAATTTAATTTAATATATACATACCAACCCCCTGTTAGTCAGTATGTCGTTAACATCAATTATCATCTTATGAAAGTGGAGCAGAATTCCGACATTACTGCAAATCATAAAATCTTATTTAAATTTTGTACTGTGTGTGTGCCCTAGCATTCCACCAGTTTCCCATTGGTAACATATTTACTTACCATAGGCCTATAGGGTTCCTGTGTTCTGTGGTCTGAGGGGACTGACTTCTGTTTTGGGCTAGGTGGTAACAGAGTTGATGGTGCGATTATTTTAGGTCATTGGTGCATTATAGATAGGCTTGGCTAATTCCCTGTCCAGCTGACGAGGTGTCGAGGATTAGCGCGTACTGGTCCAAGACACCGAAACGCAACCATATTTTTCACAAATTAATTATTTTTGCCTCAGTCATACCCCTTTCACGGCGACAAAATTGTCATATATTTTCTTATAGAATATAGGCTTAGCTATTGTGCAGTTTATTATTGGTATCATTTAGTGTATGGCGGGTAGGCTTAGGGTTAGGGTTGCGACACATACCTGTATGTTTAGCATGTATTTATATTTGTTTGTGTTTGTGTGTTTGTTGTTCTTTCGATGACCCTAGGGGTCGAGAAATATTTTGGGCTAAATGTCCTGATTCGATATTTTTTATTGGGGGTGTAAGACTCCTGTTCTTCCTTTAATTTAATTTAATATATACATACCAACCCCCTGTTAGTCAGTATGTCGTTAACATCAATTATCATCTTATGAAAGTGGAGCAGAATTCCGACATTACTGCAAATCATAAAATCTTATTTAAATTTTGTACTGTGTGTGTGCCCTAGCATTCCACCAGTTTCCCATTGGTAACATATTTACTTACCATAGGCCTATAGGGTTCCTGTGTTCTGTGGTCTGAGGGGACTGACTTCTGTTTTGGGCTAGGTGGTAACAGAGTTGATGGTGCGATTATTTTAGGTCATTGGTGCATTATAGATAGGCTTGGCTAATTCCCTGTCCAGCTGACGAGGTGTCGAGGATTAGCGCGTACTGGTCCAAGACACCGAAACGCAACCATATTTTTCACAAATTAATTATTTTTGCCTCAGTCATACCCCTTTCACGGCGACAAAATTGTCATATATTTTCTTATAGAATATAGGCTTAGCTATTGTGCAGTTTATTAACGGTATCATTTAGTGTATGGCGGGTAGGCTTAGGGTTAGGGTTGCGACACATACCTGTATGTTTAGCATGTATTTATATTTGTTTGTGTTTGTGTGTTTGTTGTTCTTTCGATGACCCTAGGGGTCGAGAAATATTTTGGGCTAAATGTCCTGATTCTATATTTTTTATTGGGGGTGTAGACTCCTGTTCTTCCTTTAATTTAATTTAATATATACATACCAACCCCCTGTTAGTCAGTATGTCGTTAACATCAATAATATTATAGGCCTACAAAATCGAATACAAAGGTATTATAGAATTTGTAATATTTTATTTATGGACGGAAGATAATGAAAATATACCGTCAAGCACGGTCTCTAATGTTGGAATGACCTAAGGAATACCAACTGGATGATATATATCTATAGTTATTTTATTTAATTAATATCAATATAAAATTGAGGATCGCGACATTTTTTGAAAATTTTCCATGTCTAATTTGTTGGGGTTCTTATGGGTATAATACCAATTTGGGTCATACGTATAAATTTCAATAAAATCGTATATAAAAGAACCGTATATCAATGGCAAAATAACTTCATTTGATAAACCGCATTCGGTTATCATTTTCTACTATCTAACATCGCATAATGGACTGCAAACTGTTACAACCTTACATAATTACATTACATTCGTACATAACATGCGTAATAACCAATTTGACAAATAAAAACAATAACCTATATTAAATTCCGATTTACTCCGAGTCATAATAATTCTCGGCCTCGTTTTTTAGGTCGAGGACCATTTTTCCGACTGCCAGCATAAATTTCCTCCGCTCTGCCCTGCCCAACCTTGCCACGTCGTCGGCCCAACCTAAGAACTCTTTCTTTATCCTCTTTTTTATTGGGGTATCGTTGTTGCTCTCCGTAGCAGCAGCAGCTGACGGTGGCATGCTGTACCACGGGAACGACGATGAGCTCTCCTGCCTCTTTAATGTAGCCGTATCTCTCTTCTATATTTCCACCTTAAGGTTTCCCTGTATTTCTATTGGGGATTCTATAAAATAAATAACAGATTTTTGGTTGTGGTGATGCGAAGTAAGTCGAATTGCCAGCGAACGGTTATCATTCCAAAATTGAGAGTGGAGCCTAAATCCAGCTCTTTTAGCAACGTGAGGCGCGACAACTTCGCGTACAAATTTAAAAAATGATCGAAAAACTAAATAAAACAAATTTCTATATTATATGACCATTTCGTATATTAGCACACGTCTTCAGTGATAATTAATAAACAAATAAAAAGGAATCAAATAAACTAAAATTTATGTGTACCATTCACAATGGAGTCCATCCTTCATCGGAGATTTGCATTTTGTATTGACACACAGAGGAGTTGACATACTGGCAGATGAGAGGGAGAGAGGGGGGGGGGGGGGACTTTCGACGCAATAAAAATTAACCCCTCTCCAGGGGAAATTGGACGCAAACAGTTGATTACTCTAAAAAATAAAACTGTAACCTGTGTGTTTAGTTTATTGTTTTGGTTAAAATAACGTGCCATTGTAACCTGTTCCTTTCCATAAATTGAGATTTTAACATTGAGGCGGGATATTAATTCGCCAAGATGGGATTTGCATCCAGTTTCCTGCCCCTGTCTCCACACTCGACACTGTAATAACACCATGACCATTTATTTACATTAGAGATATTTTAGTAGTTATTTAGAAGTAGTAGTATTGTTTAGTTAGTATTATCTATATAGTAGTATTTTAGCACTGCACATATTTGATAAGAACTTATGTTTATATGTTGAATCATCCATAGCCTCCAACTGTTTGACTTCGTGGAAACTTCCAACTTTCATGTTGGCAAGAACCACAGAATCACCCTCATTGAAGTTAAACTTATCGATTCGTGTGTTGAACATCGACACGGTAACGTATCCGGACTTATCCGATACCTTCACACGTCGCAATTTGTACACTTTCTTTCCGCTGGTTCCCCCTCCGCCTTCCGTGTCGGTAATGGATATTATTCGAACACTGCAATCTGCAACAACAAAAAATCATATGACCGGTAATTTAAATGTATCAGATTCCAAAAAATTTTTGGAATAATAGGCAAATTAAAACAATAAATTATATACTGAATAAATATATTTGTATGATGAGAAGTAGAGTGGAAGCAGTCAGTAGTGTGAATCATATGCAGGCCTATTTTATTTAAAAACGCCGTTACTGTACATTTTATTCACTGTATTTCTAAATGTGCAACTTCAATAAATTGAAATGGTATAAATAGGCTATCAAAGGATAGTTTTATCTGTCTTATTCCCAGGAAAATGTAAAGCGCGGTTAGTTTTGTAAATTAATTTATTGCAGTACCGTAATTCACGATTATTTTTCATTTTATACGGCCTATATTTACATTTCAGCATTTTAATAACAAGCAGAATTGAATGAGTCCAGTACCTGTAATGGTAGATCCGTCAGGCAATGTCGCGATTTCTTCCAAGACAACCATAATTTAATCGACAAATAATACGTTTGTAATTGTGAATTAAAGACGATTATGGACTACAGGACTAATAATAAAACAATACTAAACTTGGAACATTAAGAAAGGTCTGCTGCAAAATTGGACTATGCGGTACTAACTACTAATAATATTCAATAGGCCTATAAACCAGTTATGACTGGTTCATAGTTATGTTCCAATTAAAACCAGTTCTAAGCCTTGGCATCTTTCCTAGACTGCAGGTAAATACTAAACAGCACGTGACCAATCTCCATGCTTGTTATTAAGCTGCCCTATACAGGTCTGTAATGGGTTTCATTGACTTTCATATAACTTCATAGCTCTCTGCTGCCCTGGCCCTGGACAGGGACTTAGGCAGGTCACAAGCATTCAGAGCTGTGTAAACATTGGATTAAATGTTGCTATATCAACAACACAGCAATCTCAAGCCATAATATGCCTAGACTAACTACACTTAAATCAAACTAAGCCTACTTTTAATACTACATTACATTGTATTAGGCTATTGCTATTATTTGATTGCAAAATAATCAACAATGATGGGTAGTGGAAGATCCGGTCTCGGTGATACATTATAATTAATGTATAATTTTAGCAGATAGGGGGGGGGGGGAGGGGGGGGGGGGCAGGACGCAATAAAAATTAATCCATCTCCAAGGGAAATTGGACGCAAATAACAGCTGATTATATTTTTTATTCATTCATTTATATCTACCATATGATACCACAACGTGGTATGCAAGGTATCAGAGAATTTCAATACACAGCAACAACATTTGTTTATGGAAAAAAAAAGAAGGGGAATAATATTTATAGGATATTTAATTGAACAAAATGAGAATTAATGTGAATCAATATTACATAATTTACAATGATTACTTAACACAATTAGACGAAGGCTTCTCTGTAGACTACATTGCGTGTCAGGCCGGCATAATTTTCAGGAATGGCAAATAGGAAGCCAGTCGGATTGCCAACCCGTGGAGCTGCGACGTACAGCTGGCCGTGAGCAAAAAAAACACGGCACCTGCAGCCATACGCCGAAGGGATTGCTTATTGATATATCAATAAGGGTCAATGGCAATCCTTTAAAATAGTATGCTGTACTATATGCTGGACGAACAGGGAATTAGAATTGCCTTCGCTTCCATTTTATCGGGAAGTCAAGGTCGTTTGACGTTACCATTAATTACAGTATATAGGTAAGTAAGTTAAATGGATAATAGAGAGGCAATAAAAAATATACAAAATTTATAATCATTGTATAATGAAAGAAAAACGTGTTTAAAACGTAATATTATTTTCATTGAATTCGACATAATCAATAAGAAAATTAACATATTGCCTATATGCTCTGGTGACTTGGCCCAGCTAATATGTATGGTCTTTAATCTGTATTCCTATACTGCACTATCGGTTGTAATCTGGGCGGCAAACTTACTGGGCCCCTTACTATACGTAAGGGGAATGCATGGGCAGCATTAAATAGTCTGTCCAGGATTTATATGTCCCATAGAATAAAACGGAACCTTAAGGATCGATTATTTATGGCAGCAGTAGTTCCAGTACTCTATAGAAGTCCATGCTGGGCTCTAACTGCAGAGGATACCAAATCTCTGGATGGCACATTCACAAGAATGCTACGCCGGGTTCATTGTGTTAAGTACAATGAACACATCTCATCTGACTCTATGCAACATTGGTGGTGTCTCCCCTAGCTTGACACTTGAATGGAACCGCCTCCGCTTTGCAGGACATTGCTTTCGCCGTGAGGACCAACCAGTGCATAATATTGTACTTTGGCAGCCTTATGGAGTGAATAAGCATGGTGGACAGCCCATGACTTTCTTGAGACGCATCTTAAAGGACACTGGCCTTGAAGATGCGGATGATCTAGCAAATGTCATGGGTGATAGGGAGTTGTGGCGGTGCAATTTTGTCGACAAGCCGGCACAGCATTCTTAATATATATGTAAAATATATATAATGCAGCTGCAATGTAGCATGCCGATCGAAGTAGTAGGGCGGCAAAGGCTACTGACCGGACCCATTGTTCAATTGACAGGACCCATTGACCGGACCAATTGTCATTTAAAGGAGCAGGTTAGTAAAGGAGCAGGTTACAGAGGCGTGTTGGGTGAACCAAAACAATAATCGAAAGTTAGCGTATGTTATGTAACACAGATTATACAGGTTACTTAATTGTGGTAATAAGGGTCCAGTCAATAATACACAAGTAAAATAAAAATCAAATCAGTATAGCCACTTCCGGTCGGGGCCTGGGATGACTGCAAATGAAATAAATGAAAGTATGGCAGAAAACACGGCATTTGCAGTAAAAAGAAAAACCTACACTAGTGTCCTGAATATCATTATATTTAGCACACGTTTCTACTATACCACATGTTGTAGGTCCTATGGGTTGTAGGTAAACTGTGGGTGTATCCGCAAATATATTCTATTCTCACATTCTTCTATTATTCTAACCAAAACAATAAACAAAAGTTAATAGTACAGGTTATAGTTTTATTTTTGGAAAAAATCAGCTGTTATTTGCGTCGATTTTACCCTGAAGATGAATGAATGTTCATTCTGTCAAAAATCCACCATTTTACATAAAAAAATACACAATGCTGATACGAATAATAAACGAATCCGTAATTTTTTTGCAAAGTTTGAACATTCATTTATTTAGCAAAATGTGATTATTAAAAAATAAACATAAAAAATATAATTATTATGTATCTAAATAATTAAAATATAATCATTTACAAAATTCATTTACTAACAATCATTTACTAACATTGGTAATGTCAATTAGAGGAGTGCCTCTTTGTATACAACATTCCGTGTGATTCCCTGATCAACTTCCGATATTGCAAATAGCAAGCCGGTCGGATCGCCAACCCGTGAAGCTGCGACGTACAGCTGGCCGTGAGCAAAACACGGCAGCTGCAGCCATACGCCGACTATTTTAAGGGATTGTCCTTGACTCTTATTGATAGTCATGGCGTATGCAGGACGAACAGGGAATTGCCTTCTCCTCCATTTTATTGGGAAGTCGTGGTCATTGGAGGTAAGTTCGATTCGTGGTAAAAGAGCAACCTCACCTGCATCGGGACCTATAATTAAACAATAATGTAATGGCATGGTGGCATGAGGTGTGACTGTGGCATGAGGGGGGGGGGGGGGGGGAGAGATTTCGTAATGATTTGTGACAAAAGGGGAGGGGCAGAGGGGGTGTTGACCAAAAGTGGTCAAAAAGCGTGACATCATTTATGAACAGCCCCTAAATATGTTTGATAAACGTTTAAAATTCTAACCTGTAGCGATGATGCAGCGTAGCAATACGGGTGACCAACGCTCAAGGATCAACCTAGTCCCATTCAATAAGCCATCCGCAGGGCTTATATTGCGAAGCAGCATTAATATCATTCCATGCTGAAAATAGTAAAAAAATAATATTATAGTAAAATTAATATTATTTATTAATAATATTATTAGTAAAATAATATTGCTTAATAGTATATTAGAGGCTATTTATCAATGACGATTTACAATACTGCGACGCATATTCGGGTTCTGGCAAATAACCATTTTAAAACAAAAATGTAAAAAATTTATTGAAAATGATTGGAAGAAAGAATAATTGACTCAGGATAAACCGTCAATGTTATATTCATTTATCAGCAGGGATAATGTTATTTAATTATTAGAAGATCTTTAGGACTTCTTACTGTAAAAGTATTCACTATGCAGGATGACAGATTATATATCTGTGCTGTGAGAATTGATATCAGTTAATGTATTGTTATTTATGAGACATCGACCATCGATCGACCATCGATCGACCTTCTTTTCACTATTCAAGGAAATATAATTGAATTCATAGAAGAAAAAAAGAAGAACTTTTCTCACTATTCTCAGAAATCGAATAAAAAAATTTAATAAAAAAAAGTCACTGATATTCTCGAGGCATTATATTTACCGAGCTTCAACGAGGTTAATAAAAAGGGTCGAGATAATATTTACAAAAAAATGTTAACTATGTTTTTTTAAAAAAGTAAATAAACAAAAGTCAAAAGATAAAAGTCAAAAGACAAAAGTCAAAAGACAAAAGTAAAAAAAAAATTTAAAATAAAAAGACAAAAAAAAGATGAAGAATAAAAAAATATAATAACCTCCTTGATAAAGCTTGCATTTATAAGGCAGAACTCTTAATTTTAAGTCTGAACAAGATGGGTAGGGTAAGTTTTGAAGGTTGCAAGTTTGACATAGCTGCATAAGCTTAGGTACATTGCACATTGACATAGAAGTAGAAGAAGAAGAAACAGTAATATATTGGGACATTGGGATCTCGGCCTGCAAATCATCTTGAATGAACTCCTGGCATTGAACCATGGTGAGTTCAAAATGCTTTGCATTTCCATCTGCATCAATATAGACATCGGCATTATATTGACGCTCAATCTCAATACCCATAGCGTATACCTGATCTCGTCCTTTAGTCATATCCCCACCTGCAGGACCTGTCTCAGCCATGTCATGCCATCTAGTCTCAAATCTCTGACGGTTATCTGTATTGAGCTTACTCTTGGCGTCACCAGGAAACCCGTATACGAAAGCATACAGAGAGCATGGATGTAAAACAGGATTCTTTGTAAACTCCGAACCTGTTTTATTTTGATGACTCTGCAGTCTAACCTTCAGGTTCTGAGTTTCACCAGTGTAATTCATATTAGGCAACCGAATGCTGATGAGCATATACACAAATCCAATTTGTGCACCAGGGATTTCCCTAAAGAAGGGTCTGAATGGATGATAATGGAACATGATAGGTGCCTGAGGGGCCCCAAGAAGAATATTAAGACGTCTTAATAAATGGTCTATATAATCTTGATTTGGAGATTTCTTGCGAAGCAAGATACGGATACAATTGAAGGCTTCATCCATATTAGCAACAAATGTAAATGTGCAGAGATATCGTACCCTTGATATTAAGGTTGTTATCTGGGTTTTTAGCCATAGCTTATACTTACTCTTGGCATCAGATGAGATCTGCGTCGCTAAACTTGGAGCATCTTGACCTTGTATGGCATGTACTGTCCCAGCTCCAAAGTAGCGCACAGGAAACTGTATCCGCCTGCCAAGAAGACTACTTCCAAAACCTGTAGAAGTTGGTGCACTTGGCCGTTGCTTAACTTTAGCCACGGGCCAGGTGTCCTCAACCTCTTCAATGCGACAACAACCTTTTGGAACAACAGCCAATTCCAAGAAATCATCACAATCACCAGGTACTGATTTGACAACAGACAATTGACCATTGGAAAATTGAGGTTGCCCAGAAAGCTGATTGTATGTAAACCAAAGGATCTGGTTTAGAAATAAAACCAAATCCATAGGTTCTCGACAAGATCTCGTTATTGAACTGATAATGCTGGGCGTGGTTGTAGTCTTCCATGAGCTAGTATTTGAGGCAGTAGCACTAACCTCATCATGGCCACGTATTACTACTGTCCCAGGCTCGTTCCTATGGAAGGATAGATACTTCTCCAGTACTTCTTGCTCTGCAGCTCTAATGCCAACAACCTTCAAGACATCATCTGGAACATCATCCCAGCTATCGACAAAGTTACACCGCCGCTTCAATATTGAAATCACTTCATCAATCTGGTTTGGAGATGGGTTGGAGCTTCGCATAATATCAATGGTTGCAATTCTTTGTCATTGGCACTGCGAACATAATGCCTTGCCACACAGACGGTGAATGTTGTCAAAAAGTGTGTACTAAGCCATACAACCCTACCATCTACAGGTTCTAATTGTAGATGATCACCACACCCAATGAAGAGTTTCCCACCAAAGGCTCTCTGTGTGTTACAGATTCGGCGTAATACCAAGTCTATAGCAGCGAGATACTCACAAGAGAGCATTCCACTTTCCTCAAAGAATATAACATTTAATCTTTGGAGATAAGCGAGTTTAGAGGGATTATTTGCCAGGGCTAATAAGCAATCCTGGGCTCGAGTTTAGAGGGATTCTTTGCCAGGGCTAATAAACAATCCTGGGCTAAACAAGTGCTAGTTAATGTACGTGAACCCTTATTTACATTGAATGGCATCAGTAGATGAAGATGTTCACCACCAAGCAATCTAGCTCTCTCGCTGGTAATGGCAGTAAGTTGCACATTTAAACCACGAGAAAGGCTATATGCCAGTCCCATTAACATAACGTGTGTCTTGCCAACACCAGGTGCACCAACCAACCATGTGGATTTTACGAATGTTGATGATGGATGACAATAAGAATCAACAGCATTCACCAATACTTGTAATATACTCTTCTGTTCAGTAACAGATTCCCCAGTTTGACCACGTGCTTTATCCAATAAAGGTTGCCACTCTAGAGGATGGGCACATGTAGCGCATCCTCTAGAGGATGGGCACGCATGTAATAATAATAATTATTGTTGTAGATAAGTTTGTCAATTTCTATTACATATATTTTTATAACCAAATTAAGCAGAATTGCTTTTATTAAAAAAAAATAATGACTTTCCTAAACAATAAGCAATATACCAATCAAAATAAATAATGAATAATAATAAATCTCATTTATAAATATTGTATTTTTTAAATGATATTGAAGAAGGTGTGTGGGGGAAACTTGTGCCGAGGTTTAAAGGGGGCGGCCTGCCCCTGCTACCGGCGGGGGTTGGACCAGACATGGGTCATCAAAGGGGACATCCGCCTGCCAGCGATTTGGGATGCGGAGAATAAGAAGGTGGAGCCCCACCCATTTTCATCGCGGTATTTTACCGCGATGTTTCTGAATAGACATCAACAAGGGGTAGGCATTTTAATATTCAAATTGATAATAAAATTTGCTAATTAAAAAATATAGGAAACCTTAACTAATCATTTACATACAGTACTTACACTATTGTACTTTTTAATTAATTGATAGTAGCAATAATAAATTGAAGAACACCACGTTTGTAAGATATAAAAAATAGGCTACCAATTAAAGTCATACCAAAAACAATTATTCAACACCAAAATAATTAAATGCTTTTTGGTGAGAGATATTCAAAATTGGGGAATGTAAATTGGTACTACAAAAAAATATATTTTGTGCTAACAATTTTTTTTGGTGTGAAATCATCTAATTTGGGGTTGCAGTCAATTAGTTGCTTAAAAAATATGACATTCTCGTGAAAAAATTGTTACATTAAAAATAATATAATTATTGACATTTTATTAATTTTCGCAATATGCAAAAAACGTAATAATGGCTATATTATTATTAAAACGTAATAATGGCTATATTATTATTAAAACGTAATAATGGGATAATTTAGATTACAAATTTACTTTAAATATTTTTATTTTAAATATTATTTAAATTTTCAGTCGAAAAATCTATCAGTGGACGAATACGAGGCCCGTGACTTCGTCCAGCATCAGATAGAGGCCTACGGAGATCGGGGGTGGCGGGTATTTGGGTGGGCTAAGTCCGCTGCCACTCCCGATGGGGTGCTGGAGCCAGCCCGCCTCCATGTTACATGTGTTATCCCACAGCACGACGACTATATCCTTTGATCTGTTTGGTGGGAACTGTTGGGCGGTGTTGTGGGCGGAGTCGCGGGCGGATTCGCGGACAGAGTCGCGAACAGAGTCGCGAACAGAGTCGCGAACAGAGTCACGGGCGGAGTTTCGGGTAGAGATGGGGCCAAAGTCACGGGCTGAGATGGGGCAGGAGTCGCGGGCGGAGATGGGGACGGAGTCGTGGGCTGAGACGGGGCAGGAGTCATGGGCGGAGATGGGGCCGGAGTCGCGGGCGGAGACGGGGGCGGAGTCAATTATTGATCATACTTACTTGGAAAGACATTGGCACATTATAGTTTGTGAATTAAGTGCTAAAGTTAGTGTTTCCAGCCTATATAATTCGTAAGTCATTGGACTTAAGTGCCGCCGTTAAGAAAAACTTAACATTACAAAAAGATTCCTTGACCCCACATTACTTGATAAAGCCGTTCAAAAAAAAATGAAAAAAGTGAATTCTTCCTGGACATAACAAAAGATCATGATCGCGCAAAGATCGGCATTACTAAAATTGAATCTACACATTTTGGGATAAAACAATCATTGTAAGAAACGTTCATTGGACCGTTCTGAATTGAGTTAAACAAGAAACTGGCTCGATGGGCCAAATTTTGCTGGAGAAACTGTTATCCAAATCATTAGATTGAACTTATGCAATCGTTTTAATCGTAATCGTTTAGGCCTAAATTTCTTGTGTTTTTAGATTGTTAATATTGTTAAATTTTTCATTGTTAGGCCCTACTTTTAATCTAGTTACATGCCCAATATTAGTTGCCATTAGTTTATTTGGTTTATATTACAGCATAGTTGTTAGAGTTACCATAGTTACCTATGTATATTAAATTATTTAACAGTAAGTAGTGCTGCGAACTGAAACAAAATTTGAGTAGTTTCAATTTCAGTTCTGGTTTCAGTTTGAATATAGTCGTTTATTTCAGTTCCAATTCCCCAAAAAAATAGTTTCAGTTCCAGTTTCAGTTTAAAAAAAATTTAGTTTCAGTTCCAGTTTAGAAAAATTGCCAAACACAATTTCAGTTCCAGTTCAGTTTCAGTTCGCAGCACTAACAGTAAATATTGTTTACCATTTTACTGCAATCACCTGTGCAGATACTTTTTATCTTTTAATCTCAGTTATATAATACCGGTATGTAAGGAGCCTCCCTGCCTAAGGGGACATGAAAGATTCAAATTTTAAATACGTAGTTCGGTTAGAGTGGATGGAAATTCAAATTAATATTATATATTAAAAGGAAGTTATTTTATGTCCGTTTTTGACGTTTTTGTACGTATTTACGAATCTGCATGACTTTTTGTCTATTTAATTACTTTCATGTCCAATAGACATAACACTTTTTTTATTTTTTTAGAAATTAAAATATATTTTTAGAATTTTTTTATTTCTCATATCCCCTTATAGGCTCTGCAGATATGCATAATATGGTTTCATTTTATACATTTCATCACTATCATTTCTTTCACCTTATCCTAGCAATCTAGAATGTGTATTTCTTTATCCTAATAATTAACATTGTTTGTTGAATAAAATATGTTACTGAATTTACAAACATTGGACTCTAGACAACAACTCAACAAGGCAGGCAAAAGTTAGGCCTGCTAATATAGTCTTACTAATTTACTTATAATAATTGAGAATTGACCACTTAGAGTTATAATGTGCTTTATAACAACATGCTATTAAAATTTTGGAATAAAAATAATAATTAATATTTCAATTAATGGCTATAACTATGCTTCACCTATTTATCATTAATATCCAGCAGCCTCAACAACATTGTATATAAATCAATTAGTTCGCCCTTTCTCTTGGCAACTACTAAAAGCTCATTGTAGCCACTTAGCTCCTCCTAATCTATAAGTTCAGTGATTCTAGAACGGAGCTGCTCCACTGTCAGTTTTGATGAACTTTCTGCATTAGAACGATCCTCAGGCAGTACATAGACAAATTGCTCCTCAATGTTAAATTGCAGGTTATTGGCAAGAGATTCTTCATAATGTGCCATGTTATACCTACCAATTTCGTATAAATCGTTTAAACTCTCATCCAGTTTGTGGCCAGTTATATTTACGAGTTCTCTTCTTCCAGTTGCCTGGCAGTATTTGCAGTCTCGTAAGAACATTCTTATAAGAGTTTTCTCCTTTTTCATTGGATCGTTGTTGCGTGGCACAGAAGTTTGATTTATGGAAGTTTGATTATATACCCATGAACGTAATAATGAGACCTGATCGGCACTCTGGCATGCCTGCAACCAGTTTTGAGGTGAAGGGTTACTAGGCAATAGTGACTTAACACGCTTTATAGATTCTTCTCCAATAAAGTCAATGCCTATAATTAAAAAATTGAAAAATATAAGCCTACCTTTGGATATTTCATTTCCGATATCAGTTTTCACATTTGCATGCTTTCAAACTGTCTGCTTGTCTGTCCGGTTTTCGGTTGTATTTTGGTGGGCATGGACAGCCCCCCCCCCCCCCCCCCCCCCTCCCGTGAAAATTATGTCTGTCCTTGCCTTGGATAACACTGTATAGAAATGCTTACTAATAACAATTTATTATAACAAAATTAATTACAATAATAAATATTATAATTTACTAAATAATTTATTTCCATTTATGTGCCTTGCATTAATATGATATCACTCACCTTGAGCATGATTAGAGTTGCGCTGAGCGACACTAGAATGGCTTTGGACCCACTTGCGGAGTTTTTCGGGCTGCATAACATACTGGAGGAAGTCAAATGATTCTATGAATTTGTAATTTGGATGACCGGGTATTGTATGCCACATTTTGGCAAAGTGCCTCCTAGATGACAGTATCAGATTTTCAACAGGTTGAATGCGAGTAGCAAGGCGAAATATAATGAGGTCAATAAATGGACCAAGTATTAGTTGAAATAGCATTTTATAAGTTACATCATCCTGGTGCTCAACATTCTGATATAGTCCAGACACACTTATAGCTTGATTGACTACACTATTCTTAACATAGGTTGTTAAGATTTCCATGAGGATGGCATCAAATATTTGGAAATAAACATCCATAGTCTTATGATGGTTGCTCCCACGTTTGGCAAATGCAAGTGCTGCAGGTGACTTATACCCCAAAAGCTTACAGAGTTCTACAAAAAAGATGTTCCATGAGAATTGACGCAATAGCCTATGAGAATTTATCTCATAATGTCCAATTGCCACTATGGGAACAAGCCAGGGGTACAACTCAGTGTTGGAATGAATTAAACGGGCTATAAGAACGTAAATAAGTCCATCAACACAACAAGCAGTCCAACTACGATCCCCCATATCTGACTTAACAACTGCAAGGATATCAGCAATTGATTGGTAACTGTTTGGGTTTGTCATAACTGGTGGTCTTATGGAGTCCTCAGTAACCGTAGAGATATTACATTCAATGGATCCCCTTAGTCTATCAGCCAAGTAATCCATTGAGAAGAAATTGCCTTCTTTAAACTGCTGTGAAGATATAGACAATGTTTTAGTACAGTTAGTGCACTTTCTTCGAGTTTTTTCAAAGGTTAGATTACAATGTTTACATACTTTCTGGGCAGTAAAAGAATAAGACAATAAATTTTCATCTATATAGTCGACCCCACCATGACTCAAATTCTCACCGGCTACCTTGTCCAAATAAATTTGTACTATGTTATCACGGGCTTTGTCAAGGACAATTTTCAAGTTATCATCCGTTTCAGCTAATTTAGTATATGGAATAGTATTCCGCCATTCAAGTGGTGCCATTGCTGGATCTCGTTGCAAGTTCAGTGATGCATCTATGGTCAATATAAATCGATTGCATGTAACACTTGCACCCTTTCCAGAGCCCAATCGTGAACGATTAAGTTTTAGAAATTACCTGGGAATTATCAAAGTGTTCCACATAATCACTATTTATTACTTTGGGGTGCTTCATAGCTAGTGTATTTATAACTGTACGAATTGTAGAATAACTGCCACATGGATTCCCAAAAGCATTCAGTTTACAGTTAACAAAACTGTTTGTGACACAATAAGATATTAATTAATGCAGATGGAAGTTGATGCTCAGATACATATCTTGAATTAGAAATATACAACATCTGTGACAAAATATTACAAAAAGCTTTATGCTTTAATGGTGATGGATTTGATGGATAGTTAGTAAGCACTTTTATAAATGTTAACAACTCAGAACAGTTTGTTTTTATCTCTTGTTCTTCTAGCTCACAACCATTCACCATCCTTTGAACAGAGAAGTCTTGTTCTTTACAAAGGGTTTTTGAAACGATTTTTAGTCCTGTCCGTACGTTTTCTGAGAGAGAGTGGGAGATTCGATTTTTTCACCTTCGGATAACATGTCCCTGTCCAGAAGACTGCAAACATACTCTACCATCATCAACTGACCTGCACCAGCATCAACTTTATCTCCAACTGGTGTGTTAACGGTACTACTCTGTATTTCATTCTCGATTTCTGTTTGAACTGATACATCATTCCCTAAAAAATTGCACTGGGTTCCCTTTGAATGAAATCCAGGTTTGTCAGAGGCAGCTGTAGAAGTTGGCTCAGAAGAATCTGCAGAAGTCTTGGAGTGAGGGTTGTATAAGGTTGGTAAATCATCAATGCCAGAACGTAGATTTCTTAGGAAGTCAGCTTGGGAAATACAACGTGTACATATTTGACCACGGCGTCGAGTTGTTTCGCAAATTAAAATCCGTTAAAACAAGCATTCAATATTAGTTTTGGAAACGCGTTTTGAACTAGAAATATTCAATAGTTTGTAATCAACATCTTCCCATTTATTGTAGCAATGGATTTTACACTGGCAACCCACAACAGTAAATTTGCCTTTAGCGTGGCTTTGAATATCCATTTGTAAATTATAAATAATAAAAATAATAAATTATACCAGTACAATCCAGCTGCTTAAAATTGCCGTTAAAAATCTAATTCTGGTCTGCCTAATCACACAAACCCAGAAACTGGTTACAAGTAGACTACTACTACTACTAGGATCGGCATGCTGCATTGCAGCTGCATTTTTAAGAATGCTGTGCCGGCTTATCTTCAAAATTGCACCGCCACAACTCCCTATCACCCATGACATTTGCTAGATCATCCGCATCTTCAAGGCCAGTGTCCTTTAAGATGCGTCTCAAGAAAGTCATGGGCTGTCCACCATGCTTATTCACTCCATGAGGCTGCCAAAGTACAAGATTATGCACTGGCTGGTCCTCACGGCGAAAGCAATGTCCTGCAAAGCGGAGGCGATTTTGTTCTAGTGTCAAGCTTGGGGGAACCAATGAGACGCCTCCAATGTTATATAGTGTCTGGTTGGAGATGTGTGCATTGTACTTGACACAATGAACCCGGCGTAGCATTCTTGTGAATGTGCCATCCAGAGATTTGGTGTCCTCAGCAGTTAGAGCCCAGCATGGACTCCCATAGAGGAGTACTGGATCTACTGCTGCTCTAAATAATCGGACCTTAAGTTTCCGATTAATTATCGGTGACTTCCAAATCCTGGAAAGCCTATTCAAGGCTGCCCATGCCTTTCCCTTACGTATTCAAAGGTCCTCCCTCACCTAACTTCCATGATCCCAGGTAACAGAAGTCATCCACATGCTCAAGCATACCATATTTTGAGCTTATGCTCATCCGCTCAGAGACTTGCTGAGGACTTTCAAAGTTAACTGTCAAAATTTTGGTCTTTCTGGAGTTAATAAAAAGACCAAGACTAGAAGCAGCATGTTCTAATGAGCTGAGGAGCCGTTGGGCTCCCTCTAGTGATTCTGAGAGTACTCCTAAGTCATCAGCAAAGTCTAGATCAGTTAGGTACTTATTATATATAGTAGGCATTGTGCCTACTGTATTCCTAAAGACTGCAGTAGCAGTCTATGGAATACAAAACAATAATAATAACATTCTGCATGTAGTGAGTTAGTTGTGCATGTAATAGCGTATGTGTTAGCTGTGGCCTTTTTTGAATTACCCTCCAATTTTGAATTCCTAACCGTTTTCCAAACATAACCAAAGTTTGTTGTTCTATTTATTTGTCGCCATTTCAAGTTCAGAAATCACCATTTCAAATTTCCCTCCAATTTCACACAAACCCCAAGTGGTTTGTCGCGCGCACATAAGAAATATTCTGTTGCACACACACAAGAAATCACCATTTCAAATTTCCCTCAAATTTCACACACACACACAACATAAGTAGTTTGTCGCGCGCACATAAGAAATATTCTGTTGCACACACACAAGAAATCACCATTTCAAAAAATATGCAATAATTTCTAAGATTTTGTGTGTGCACAACATGGCCCTTCTGGGCTTCTGTAAAAACCCAACTTTTAACCTTTATCCGTATATCACCACTAAGATACAGCTTAGCGGTGTGCTTAATGGTGTAAGGAACAATTATAGCATTGGGTATCGGGGTATCACCCAATCTATAATCGTTCTATCCTCTAAGGTGCCATGTAATTGTCCACGTTGCTGAGTTTGAGTTTTCATCACACTGTAAATAGATTCCACAATAGCATCTGGTCCACCAGACGACAATGCAACGTCTATAACGGTGAGGACGTGTTGCCCAGCTAATTCTATTAATCACCCATCTGTGTAGAATAACTTCCATATAGCTTCCTCACATATAGTCACATGGATTAATGTCAGTAAAAACTTCATGCAATTCGTTGGTGACCCTTTCTGGAACCTTTTGGGACGACCTGGCTTTGGAGGATGGATGGATTGGGGATTACTCACTCTCCAACCATATGTATGCGTACGGTAGCTAAAATACAGAAATATACCAGGCCCTACGACCTATAACTGACATCAGGCAGTCAGGACATACGGACATAGGCCTGCTATAACTGTATAACCTGATAATCAAGCAAGGTAGAGCAGAGTGGAGGCCTCAGGACTACAGCCTGCTGCTGACTACTGTAGGCTGTACTGTACATGTACACTACACTTAGGTGACGGGACAGCTGACAAGAAAGATTACATGCCAGTACTGGTCCTGGTAGGCAACCCTACCCTACCACCACCACTTACTTTGTATTCTGGCAGTCTGGTAGGCCTACTGCCACACTACTACTACTAAACAGATAGTACAAACATAGTAAATAAGCTTCTGATTGGAAATTGCTACTACTACTACTAGGATCGCCATGCTGCATTGCAGCTGCATTTTTAAGAATGCTGTGCCGGCTTGTCAACAAAATTGCACCACCACAACTCCCTATCACCCATGACATTTGCTAGATCATCCGCATCTTCAAGGCCAGTGTCCTTTAAGATGCGTCTCAAGAAAGTCATGGGCTGTCCACCATGCTTATTCACTCCATGAGGCTGCCAAAGTACAAGATTATGCACTGGTTGGTCCTCACAGCGAAAGCAATGTCCTCAAAGCGGAGGCGATTTCGTTCTAGTGTCAAGCTTGGGGGAACCAATGAGACACCTCCAATGTTATATAGTGTCTGGTTCGAGATGTGTGCATTGTACTTGACACAATGAACCCGGCTTAGCATTCTTGTGAATGTACCATCCAGAGATTTGGTGTCCTCAGCAGTTAGAGCCCAGCAAGGACTCCCGTAGAGGAGTACTGGAACTACTGCTGCTCTAAATAATCGGACCTTAAGTTTCAGATTAATTCTCGGTGACTTCCAAATCCTGGAAAGCCTATATACTATATACAAAACTACTATAACAATAACAACTCCTCTATTTGTCAGATAGATACTGTATGACGTTCGATGTACTAGGCTACAGTACGCATAAGCACAGTAGTACAGTCAAGAATATTACTTACCATTACGATTTGTACTCATCATCCAATATAAATACGATACTTACTGTAGTTGTATACCTGAACTATGGAGGAAAATGAAACACAAAGCAACTCGACAAACTCCAGTACAATCTCTGTTGCTGGTCACCATCCGACACGCGGTATATGCCCTATGTGTTTGGAATTCATCTCGTAATGTTCTTCCAACCTATAAGGATGTCCTCAGTTCCTTTTTGTTAAACCGGAGAGAGGAGAAAGCTGGTACTGCAAGGCAACCTAAAACTACGGAAATTTCTCGTTTGGTTGCTACCAAACTTGTTGAAATTTGGGATCGTGCGTCTATACCAACAATGAACTTCAAAAAAATAATTCAAAAGATTGGAAAATAATATAACAGATGCCAAAATCTGCTGAAACGTACAGTATAAATTCTAGTGCAGGAAGTTCAATGTTGACTGATTTTAAGCTAAGTGCCAAACTTATTTTCGATATAACATCCTGCCGGTGTTCGGATAACTGTATTTGTGATAAGAGTAAAAGTGTTCCAGTTATTGAATGTAGATTTCTTCAAGACCAACGAACTTGTCGACAAATGGTGATTGGTCCTATTGACGAGGAAACAACAGCTCGGTTGGAAAGAAAAATAGAAAGGGAGAAAAAGGTTTGCAGTACAACTAAGAAGCGACCTGTATCAGAAGTTTCCACTGTTGGTGATCAAGTTTGTGATTAATTCGAGGCCGATTCTGACAGTGAAGTGGGATGGCAAGGTGGATCCAGAATTGTTGAAAGTGATGATGATTTTGATATGAATTACCTGCTCAGGAAAAGCAGATGAGAACTCAGATTTCGGCACTGGCTGGAGAATGTGATAGGTTACTAATTAAATATTTTATGGTTTAAATATCGTGGTACAATTACATTACATGTCTCTGTAAACTGCACCTTTCCTTTAATCTATATTAGTATGGGGGCTGGAACCATTACGGCTGTGTGTGTGGGATTTGCATCAGTGTATAATATATAAATGTCAATATGAAACTACTGTAGTAATGTTATTTTTATATCAACACATACTTTATTAAAATACAGTACGAATTTTCAGTACGAATTAAAATACAGTACGAATTATCCATTCCCTTGTACCCACGTTGATTACAGGTATGATGTTTCTGACTACAGCGGTGCAGCAATTGCATCAGCTGTTCTTGGAGATGTTGGACTTATCAATAAGGATGAAAGGGAGTTAATAATTGCCAGAAATAACCTTCGTCGTCAAGACAAGGGAGGATATGCAACGTAGTGCTAATGTCGAAAACATGCGTGGTTTATGTTTTGATGGAAAGACTGACACAACTGGAAATATCATCCGAAGGAAGGAAATGAATGCCATGTATCATTAATAGAGGAACCCGGCTTAAACTTTCTTGGACCCAATTCCAATATCTGAAAAGGTGGCAGACATAGTTCAATCTATTAATAGTTTCTTCACTTCACTCAATATTAGCACTGATAATATTGTCTGTTGCGGTTGTGATGGTACAGTAGTTAATACTGGTCATAAGGGGGTGTTATACGATTATTAGAGAAGTGCATATTCAAAAGACCAGTTTGCTGGTTTGTATGTCTGCTTCACCTAAATGAATTACCACTGCGGCATGTCATCACATACGTTGATGGAGTAACTTCCAGCCCAAAGTCTTTTACAGGCCCAATAGGAAAACAACTGCATAACAGCCATGAGCTTGCACTTGTTTCATTTTCCTCTATAGATGGGCCAACATTACCTGCACTGGAAAACTACTCCAATCTTAGTTCTGAACAGGAATATCTGTATAAATATTTTTAAAGCTGTAACATCTGTCAATTGTTCACCTTCACTGGCTCATAGAAAACCTGGCCCAGTGAATCATGCGCTTTGGCTCACTGTGCAATGTAATATGCGTCCGGGTGCACTTTACAGGAAATAAAATAAAGTATATTACTTGTAGAACAATCAAACGCACCCGTAACCTTATCCCTTGGCATGCCCCCTCTATCTAAAATCCATGAACAAGTCAAACACCGAGGCCTACCCCGCAGTCTGTTCCCCTCCAATCTGTTCGATCCCTCTTCCTCACCAGTATTTTTTCTAAGTTTAACCCACTCTTCGTCGATATCCCTACAGATAATCCCCATTGATCGAAAGCATTCTTGAACTTCGACACCACTGGCTTCATGACGCCCCCCACTCGCCCATCAACGGGAAGGAAAACACATACTTTTCCCCCCGGTTCCCCCGGGGTAACCCTTCCCCCTCCAATGTTTCCCCCCGTATCGACACTAGAACCTCTTCAGGGTACCCTACCGCCCAACAGTCCGTTAGATACTACTACTACTAGGATCAGCATGCTGCATTGCAGCGGCATTTTTAACGTCTGGATCCGACCGAAAAAAAAAATTTCGAAAAAATGTACTGGGGTGGTTATATTGCAGCACCAAAATTACAAGTAGTGCACAATTTTCACAAAATTTGAAAGTTACATTTTCGGCCAGTTATTTTTCAGTACAGGCTTTCAGGGGCGCAAAATAGATTGGAAAATATTTAAAAATGATATGATTACTATAAATGGCTGTTTAGTCCTCTCTGCGTAGGAAAAAAATGAAAAAAACAAGTAACCAGCACTTTTCAGTTAGAACACAAAATTTTTAATTCACTTATACGATGCTATAAATTCACATTTTCAGGTTTTCGAGGGCGCTGATTCTAATGGAATAAATTTCTAATATGCCAGATCATTGCTACTTGTATTTTTCGGCGTAATTTGGCAAATTTTGGTGCTAGCACCAAATTTTGTACCCATCACCAAAAAGTTTGCGATGTCCAGTGCTGTTTTTATTGATTCCATCGGATTCAGGACCCTCATAAACCCGTATAACGCAAGAAACAAGGTGATACTATCTACTTATCAATTTGCATATTTTCCAAAATTTGGTGCTGGCACAACAATTTTCACCCACCAGCGAAAAATACAAGTTTGAGAACTCTTATGAAATTTTTACTGATTCCATTGAATTCAGAACCATCACAAACCCGTATAACGCAAGAAACAAGGTGACACAATCAATTGATATATTTGATGGTTTTCAAAATTTGGTGCTAGCACCACATTTTTCACCCACATCCGAAAAATACAAGTTTGAGATGTCTAGTTCGATAATTATATTTTCCATTGAATTCAGAACAGCCATAAACCTCTAAAACGCAAGAAATAAATTGTCACAAGCAATTTTATATATTGAATGGATTTTCAAAATTTCGTGCTAACACCAAAATTTGCACACAGCACCGAAAAATACAAGTTTGATACGCTTGGTGCAACTCGTATATATTTCATCGAATCCAGAACCCCAAAAAACCCCAATTGCGTAAAAAACAAGTTTCAAACAATCAATTTACAAAATTGACTTATTTCAAAATTTGGCACCCATCGAAAAAAACAAGTTTGAAATTTCTAAATCAATTTATATGAATTCCATCCAATTTCTAACACCAAAAAACCGGTGTAAATCAAAAATAGAGATGTTACAATTCATATTTAATGAAATGATAATGATATGGGCGATATAATGATAATTATATTAATATAATGCTGGGGTAATGATAATAAAAGCGCTTTGAGTATGCCGAGCATAATAAAGCACTATATAAATAACCATGTAAATGTAATTTTCAAAAAACGTCTCAAAAAAAGTGCCAAAAGTAGGGTTAAAAAATGGTGCTATAACTCGAAAAGTACCCAATATTTTTGAAAACGGTTTTCACTACCATGAAGACAATAGATTTTTAGGAAAAGTCATAAAATTTCAGATTCCCAACTGCGTTTGTTTCAGAATTATAATAAAAAAACCACAGGGGAAGGGTCATATTGACCCCCCCCCCCCCCCGGGTTTAATAGGGTTAAGAATGCTGTGCCGGCTTATCGACAAAATTGCACCGCCACAACTCCCTATCACCCATGACATTTGCTAGATCATCCGCATCTTCAAGGCCAGTGTCCTTTAAGATGCGTCTCAAGAAAGTCATGGGCTGTCCAGTGTCCATCACCATGCTTATTCACTCCATGAGGCTGCCAAAGTACAAGATTATGCACTGGCTGGTCTGTTGAACCTAACTTCAGGCTTTATCTTTTATATCACCGTTATAATATATTAATATAAAACACAATTCAGCAATTCACTATTTCTAATATACGAACACGTAACCAACAAACTGACTGACTTACAACCCAGCACCGGTACACTGTAGGCCTACTAAAAAGACTTTTATTGTCCGTTAACTCTAACATTAGATATATTTTCTTTTCTTTCTGGAACTAATCATAATATGGTAAGTATCTTAATTAATACAACTTTCTCGAGTTTTAATAAACATAATATCACTAAAAATATTTAGATTGTTTAACATTTACTATTTTTCCAATTTTACTTTCTCCTTTCTCTTATAAATGATGTTTTAGTTCATTTATTCCTGCATAATATGACCAATAAGTTCAAAACCATGGCGTTCTTTTGTTAAAACATCAGCTAAATTTTGTTTTGATTCAATAATGTATAATTCAACGCCATCATTCATCATGGATTGTCGAATAGTTGCTAGTTCAACTTTCAAGCGCTTTTCAGTAGGTTCATTTATAACTGTACGGAGGTTATCATATAGACCTTTACTATCTGTATATAGCTTGACAGTTTTTACATCAATGTGTAATTCCTTTAGAAACGATTTAACAAACATCGAATGATCTACACCTGAGCCGGCTGCCAAAAGCTCTGCCCCAAACGTTGACCGGCAAACCCGTTGAATGCGATTAGAATGCCATGTAAGCACATTAGTGCGATCAGAAGCTCCACTATCAGTAATAAAGTTTATAAATCCAGCTTGTGAACGAACATCTTCTAAGTTTGCAAAACCTGCATCAACATATGTTTCAATCAAACAGTTGTTTAAATTAATAGGTTTACACAAAATTTCTACTGGTTCTAGTGACTTTGCTTTGCGGAGTAGTTTATTAGCTGCCTTCACATGTTTCACTTTTATAGAGGTCGCATATAAGGGATTGATCAAAATTTGGTTTTTCCACAAACTTGGAAGAATCATCACACATTGATGGATCTGACACACTATCCTCTTTATCAACCTTAACATCATTCCTTGAAATAGCAGACCCTTCATTCGAGCGTCTTAGATGAGTTGAATGAACTTTAACTATGGAGCCTCCATGGCATACAAATATAACCTGCCCGTCAGAGCCAATACCAACTGCAGGACCGTGCCAACCTTTAGTTCGTTTGCCCGACCCATCTCTCCAGTAGAAAACGTCTTCTTTTGGAAAAAAAATGGTTCACCCGATGCATACAATCTCAAGGATAACGCTTTTTTTTAATTTCGAACTTGCCTCAGGCTCCATATATGCTGTTCTTGTTACATGAATGGCATTTAACAAATCCTTAACAAGTGAATTTCCTACACTTTCATTTAACATGGGTGGTGTCGCACTTAAAATAGATGGAATATATGGATTTCTTCCAAAAACACATTGATAAGGTGAAAAACCGTTATGGTTAGCTAAATAATTCTTAGCTAAGAGAGCAAAACTGATTAACAGATCCACCGAAACATTTATGTTCTCTTGTCTGCTTTTGGTCAAAATTTGTTTCAACACTCCATTGTGACGTTCACAAAAACCATTCGAGAATGGTGAATATGCAGCTGTTGTCAGTAATTTTGTGCCAAACCTTTCTCCAAGAATCCCCATTAAATCATTGACGAACTCACCACCATTATCTGAAAAAACCGATTTTGGTATACCATAATGAGATAACCAAGTAGCAGATATAGCCTGAGCCATAGTCTTAGGAAGTTTATCTGATACAATAGATGCTATGGAGAAACGTGTCGCCAAATCAACCATGTGGGACAACAAATATTCCTTCGAAGATAATGGATCAAGCCATGTAGTTAAATCAACTTACTGGAACTACTGCTGCTCTAAATAATCGGACCTTAAGTGTCCGATTAATTCTCATCAGTGACTTCCAAATCCTGGAAAGCCTATTCAAGGCTGCCCATGGCTTTCCCTTACGTTAGATATCGGTCCCTGGTGGACACAAACGCTGCCCCCCTCCTATCTATACGGTCCTCTATATCTATCTCCTATCTATCCAAACTACACGGTTGTCCCCCTCCCTAATAAATAAATCTAAACCCAAAATGGTGGTTTTATCATGTGAAAATTATATGATAAACTGAATGGAGTCCCACCCAAACACTTCCCCACTGGCAGTGTTGTACCTGACCCTAATATCACCCTTCTCTTCCTCTGTTAATACTCTTATTAAAAATGCCTTCCCCATCGTCTACAAATGTCTTAAAAAAGGTAGCACCTACTAAAGTAATCCGACTAATATGCATATGTACTCTATTTACCGTTAACACCGCAATCGACTTCCTGGCTGCCCCCCCCCCCCCCCCCCCCCCCATCACCAGTCCCTTGATTAATAAATAGAAACCCCCCTTCTGCACGAAAATGGGTATCAGTAATGACATATCGTAGTAAGACAACAATTTGCTCTACTGTTTATCCTGAGTCCTCCATAATGCCTGGATTCTCCTTCAAAACTGGCTGATATCGCATCAGTCGTTAAACTAAAGTCCACCAAAGGATACATATCCTTCACATCCAGTGCCAAAAATGTCTCCTGTTCGTGTGGTTCAACCGGTAAGCTTCTCCTCGCTGCAGTGGAATCCGGAATGTAGTGCAGCATCCTCTCCAAAATCGGTTGGATAATTGAAATCAGTAACTGAGTTGTGCGCTTGGACACCATTCCTGTTGCTGAGCATCCCTCCTCCCCAATCTATCCACTCTGAGCATTCTTTGTGATCTTTAGATAGCGTGAACACGTACCCTGCCGTGGGATGCTTAGGCACTATGTATTCTTGTAGATCCTTATCACTGATGTTGTTGTTCTTTAATAGTCGTTTCAGCTCCGCAGAAAACTTATTCGTCGGGTTGAAAAGTGTTGTTGAAATTTGGGATCGTGCGTCTATACCAACAATGAACTTCAAAAAAATAATTCAAAAGATTGGAAAATAATATAACAGATGCCAAAATCTGCTGAAACGTACAGTATAAATTATAGTGCAGGAAGTTCAATGTTGACTGATCTTAAGCTAAGTGCCAAACTTATTTTCGATATAGCTTCCTGCCGGTGTTCGGATAACTGTATTTGTGATAAGAGTAAAAGTGTTCCAGTTATTGAACGTAGATTTCTTCAAGACCAACGAACTTGTAGACAAATGGTGATTGGTCCTATTGACGAGGAAACAACAGCTCGGTTGGAAAGAAAAATAGAAAGGGAGAAAAAGGTTTGCAGTACAACTAAGAAGCGACCTGTATCAGAAGTTTCCACTGTTGGTGATCAAGTTTGTGATTAATTCGAGGCCGATTCTGACAGTGAAGTGGGATGGCAAGGTGGATCCAGAATTGTTGAAAGTGATGATGATTTTGATATGAATTACCTGCTCAGGAAAAGCAGATGAGAACTCAGATTTCGGCACTGACTGGAGAATGTGATAGGTTACTAATTAAATATTTTATGGTTTAAATATCGTGGTACAATTACATTACAGTCTCTGTAAACTGCACCTTTCCTTGAATCTATATTAGTATGGGGGCTGGAACCATTACGGCTGTGTGTGTGGGATTTGCATCAGTGTATAATATATAAATGTTAATATGAAACTACTGTAGTAATGTTATTTTTATATCAACACATACTTTATTAAAATACAGTACGAATTTTCAGTACGAATTAAAATACAGTACGAATTATCCATTCCCTTGTACCCACGTTGATTACAGGTATGATGTTTCTGACTACAGCGGTGCAGCAATTGCATCAGCTGTTCTTGAAGATGTTGGACTTATCAATAAGGATGAAAGGGAGTTAATAATTGCCAGAAATAACCTTCGTCGTCAAGACAAGGGAGGATATGCAACGTAGTGCTAATGTCGAAAACATGCGTGGTTTATGTTTTGATGGAAAGACTGACACAACTGGAAATATCATCCGAAGGAAGGAAATGAATGCCATGTATCATTAATAGAGGAACCCGGCTTAAACTTTCTTGGACCCAATTCCAATATCTGAAAAGGCGGCAGACATAGTTCAATCTATTAATAGTTTCTTCACTTCACTTAATATTAGCACTGATAATATTGTCTGTTGCGGTTGTGATGGTACAGTAGTTAATACTGGTCATAAAGGGGGTGTTATACGATTATTAGAGAAGTGCATATTCAAAAGACCAGTCTGCTGGTTTGTATGTCTGCTTCACCTAAATGAATTACCACTGCGGCATGTCATCACATACGTTGATGGAGTAACTTCCAGCCCAAAGTCTTTTACAGGCCCAATAGGAAAACAACTGCATAACAGCCATGAGCTTGCACTTGTTTCATTTTCCTCTATAGTTGGGCCAACATTACCTGCACTGGAAAACTACTCCAATCTTAGTTCTGAACAGGAATATCTGTATAAATATTTTTAAAGCTGAAATATCTGGCAATTGTTCACCTTCACTGGCTCATAGAAAACCTGGCCCAGTGAATCATGCGCTTTGGCTCACTGTGCAATGTAATATGCGTCCGGGTGCACTTTACAGGAAAAAAAATAAAGTATATTACTTGTAGAACAATCAAACGCACCCGTAACCTGGAACCTTCACAAGGAATCAGACAAATATTAGGAAAACATGGAAAATTATTAATTCTGCGCTTAACAGAAATTCCCGTTCTGCTCTTCCGAAAAAATTGAATGTTACTAATATAAACAATGAAAAAATCACAATAGCTGATCAAAAATTAATTGCGGAAGAATTTAACGATTTCTTTACGTCAATTGGTCCTAGTCTCGCATCAAAAATCTTTCCGTCTGGATGTTGCCCCACTCGGCACATCGCTCATAAAAAAAGTAATTGCTTTGTTTTGATTGAGACTAGCCCAGTTGAGGTTGAATACCACATTTTAACTTTAAAAGAAAGCTCTGCTACTAATGATCAATTTCCCACTAAAATAGTTAAAATTGCAGCAAAAATATTGAGTTTACATCTTGCTAAATTATTGAACTGTAGTCTACGAATAGGAAGTTTCCCAATGCGTTTAAAAGAAGCCAAAGTTATCCCTGCGTACAAAGGTGCTGATCCATTCGATCCATCAAATTACCGTCCAATTTCTTTGCTCCCTATGTTTAGTAAAATTTATGAGATTATTATTTATGACCAATTAATTTCATATATTAATAAAAATACAATTCTAACCCCGAATCAATTTGGTTTCAGGAAAAAATTTACAACTTCAGAGGCTATTTTACAGATAACTGAAAAACTAAGATCTGTTCTAGATAACGGCGAATCAGCCTGCGTAATCTACATAGATCTTAAAAAGGCGTTTGATACCTTGGACCACTCAATCTTAATTAAAAAAATGGAACGCTATGGTGTCAGGGGTCGTCAGTTACAATTGTTTTCAGATTATTTAACAGGCCGCACTCAGTGGGTTTCTGTGGGTTCTGCCAGCTCAATAACATGTGGTATACCACAGGGATCTATTTTGGGGCCGCTATTATTTTTATTATACATTAACGATCTTCCGAATAGTAATAAATTTTTGACAACCCTTTTTGCTGACGACACTACCTTAATGTATCACTCTCATAATCATAATATTTTAATTGACACTATAAACTCAGAATTTGTTAATATATCAAATTGGCTGGCCGATAACAAATTATCATTAAACATAAAAAAAAACAGAGTATAGTTATTTTTCAAATTCAAAATTACCACACTCGGGACTTCCAGTAGTTAAAATTAAAGAAACTGCAATTAACAAGGCGGCAGGCAGGGGTCAAATATTTAGGTGTATTCATTGACGACAGGCTTACGTTTAAATTACATTTGCAGTATGTTCTTAAAAAATTATCGAAATCCAGTGGTATATTTTACAAACTTCGTCATATTTTCCCCAGAACCATATTTTTTGCTTTAATATATCCTTACGTTAATTATGGTTTAATTGTTTGGGGGGCTGCGTGTGACTCAATTTTAAAGCCTATAAGGACAAAAATAAATAAAATTTTACGAGTAATTACATTTAGTCACTACCGTACTTCCTCACTACCCCTGTACCGCCAACTAAAGGTGTTACCTCTAGAGAATATTTTATATAAATACCAAGTTTGTAAACTAATGTATGATATAAACCATAATGTTCCTGGTTCTTTATCCCATTTGTTTACAAAATTTAGTGATATACATTCTCACAACACACGCTCTGCAGCATCAGGTTTATATAGGTTACCTAGAGTTCGACTCAATGTGGCTCATCAATCACTGGCTCTTCAAGGATCGTTAATGTGGAACAGTCTAAATTCCGAACTTCGTTCAATCACAAGCAAATCTTTATTTTTAAATTCATAATAGTTCCAATGATTATCATTTTCGTTTTCATTTAGGCCTACTATATTTTACGGTATGTTTAATATTTCTGTGTACCGCACATACGGTACGAGGTAGATCCCATCACTGTATGTACCGCTCTACGGTAGGTAGGCATGGTGATTTCGATGAACTTAATTTCGCGATTCTTTAATTTGCTTCTCACAATTTAAGGTACTTATTAGTGAAATGAGTGGGTTACAGTGGTGGACTTTACTAATCAAATAAATAAAATAACTTTAGGAACACACTTTACAGTATAATTCTTAAACTGGTTGAAATTTTCCATATCATAATCGGCCTAAAGTAAGCCTACCCCAATATAAATTTGCGGATGGTAGCTGTAAATACTGTTGGAGTGTTTACGAATGGCTATGCAGTACTTTTAATATTGTTAGGAACAAAATTAGTATCCATGTTACTACAGTACAAGGTGTGCATGTTATTTATATTCGATTATGTTATGTAATAATTATAATAATAAACCCCAGCAACAGCATTATTTATTTCCATTGAATTAAAATGGCTACCGGTAACTTTTCAAAAGGTTCGATTATTTTGTATTTCGTTTCGGTCTACTTATTTAAAAATAAAAATATTTTAAATAATAAACTAAAAGGGTGTATATGTTGAATACCGATACAAAACAAATACTGCATGTGTACTGGTAGGCCTAGTTAATTTATAATGCCCGTTTACTCTCTACTGTATCTACTCTATGACGTAATTCTAACTATATAGTTTCCTTGGAAACAGTATTGCCTATTACAAGTTATATTAACTAACCACTGTGTTTAAGAAGAACTGTTTAATATATGCAGTACATTATTATTAAGCTAATTTAACATAATTATATTAAACAATTTTAAATTAAATAAAAGTGTAACTAGTAAACTTATTTTGTAGGCCCTATATGCTGACTACGGTACCCTGTAAAGAAAAATACTGTATATACTGCAAGTACTTGTATGATGGCCGTTAACTCTCTACTGTAGCTATGGCGTAATTCTAACTATATAGTTTCCTTGGAAACAGTATTACCTATTATAATTTATATTAACTAACCACTGTGTAAAAGGTGAACAGATTGATATATACAGTACATTATTATTAAGCTAATTTAACATAATTATATTAAAACAATTTAAATTAAATAAAAGTGTAATTACTAAACTTATTTTGTAGGCCCTATATGCTGACTACGGTACCCTGTTAACCACGGTAAACGAACAGATTAATATATACAGTAAATTATAATTACTGTAGGCTAAGTAGGCCAAACATTTGATTATAAAAGTTGAAACAAATAACAGTATTATATGTAATACACTAATTGAGTAGGCAAAATGTTGAAAAAAACGTTGAACAAAAACAATGTTGAACAAAAATACTGTATACATAATATACGTGTACTCTGTACAGGATACTGTAAGTACTTTTATAATTCCCTTTAACTCACATAAATAGGCCTAAAGTTAAGTTATACAGTAGGTGAGTTTGTGAAACATGACATGTCGGAGGCAACCCGAATGCTCCTTTCTCTTGGCTGTTTATCTAATTTCTACAGCCTGTAATCGAATTAGAACCGCGCCTACAAACACTATTGTGAAAGCCCTTCAGTTGCAGCTGTATCCATCCGGACACTTCGACTCTATTTTTTAAATGTATACTTTAATAATATTATTATAATAATAAATCATGTAAAAATAATAGCTGATTACGGAATATCGATGAATACCGTACCGGTACCGCGTATTTATACTGTATGCACGCTTATAATATACGTTAACGCACTAACTATCTAGTAATAGTTCTTACTAAATAGTTTCCTTGGAAACATTATTATAATTGTTCTTAAACTGCTATACAGTGTAGTGTTATGTTAATGCTTTACAATAAAAAATAAATTAATTTATTATTATTAAAATATAATAATATTATTATGTTGTATCTGAGTCGTCTACACAACACTAGTGTTTATTAATCCTAATTTATGTAGTCCGAGTAGTTGTTATGTTTGACATCCATTTTACAGAATAGTTGTTAATTACTGAATGGGGCGATGGATCTATTTTTGCTCGATTTTTTGCTTGCATCCCGATGGTTTGTTGCTGTTTATTCATCCATCGTCCCATTCAGTAATTAACAGTTATGTAGTCCAAATCTTTTCTGCCAATAATAAAATGGGAAATTATTAAAATGATATACAGTAATTTGGTGTATATTATTATTTTTAGATTACTTTTCACGACGATGCCGTTTAAGAAGACATCTACTAGGCCTTCAACCGTCCATAAGTGCATAGTCTGCCATCATTTCTGCAGTGAGAAGCAGGAAATTTGTACTTCGTGTAGAGCCAAGGAGGCAGATAAGAAAGTGTGCCCCATGGAATGTTGTGAGTGCCATGGACCTGCTACTGGATTTGGGTGGTACTGCATGAAATGTGCTTTTTTAAAAGGTAGGTCATTGACTGGTATGAATAGGGCTGTGAATGTTACTAGTGTGTGTGAGACTGGCGAAGCTGCTGGTCTGGATACCCAATCTGATACTGGAGTGCATCTTGTAGGTAAGTGTGTGTCTGTAAGTGCTGTGCGTGAGATAGTTGATGTCAATGTTAGTGGTAGTCCTAGTCTTGTAGGTAATGGTGTGTCCGTAAGTGCTGTGCGTGAGATGGGTGATTGCAATGTTAGTGCTGGTCCTAGTCTTGTAGGTGGTAATGGTGTGTCCGTAAGTGCTGTGCGTGAGATGGGTGATTGCAATGTTAGTGCTGGTCCTAATCTTGTAGGTAATGGTGTGTCTATAAGTGCTGTGCGTGAGATGGGTGATGACAATGTTAGTTGTGTTCCTAGCTCGAAAGAAGGGGAATTGAAAGGCCAAAATGTGGTATGTGTACAAAATATTTAAATAAACAACAAATACGGTGGTGTCGTAAGTACTGTAGCATTAAATGTTTTGTACATTTTAATGAAATAAATCCTGGGGTAGAGGTTAATACTCGAATTGAATGCCTTGGAGCATCATTGGGTGAATGCTTGTCTTCTGTGCCACAAGGTAGTTCAACTTGCCCCAGTGTTTACAATAGTAACACCATTTCTTATGTTGTAGATAGTGCATACCATACTAACATTGAAACATCTAGGATTACTGCCGATTCCAATATCGATATGAATAATTATTATGACGAAATTAATTCAAATATTTTGGTCAATTCGAACGTCAATCTCAATGAACATTTAAACGATATTGTCCGTGAACCGGAAACTATAGACACTGTCGGTACCTCACCATATTGTGGAAATTGTTTCAGGTGGGAAACGAATGAATATAAACTCCATTTGGAGTTAGTCCCACCTGAAAGGATCTACCATCGTGTGAAATATTACCACCTAGAGAAACACCAAACTCGGAATGAAGCCTTGCTCTGTAATGTGTGCCGAGAGCTTTTGGACAAAGGTGATGGTCAATTTCGGAAAAAACTTTCCTGGGAAAGTTCATGGCCTTCTGTTTTTTGGGGCTATTTACTTAACCCCCCAGAAGATATTAATATTTGGTTATATATTCCCCAGGAATTGCGTAAAATGTGGATACCTTCACGTGCGAAAATGTCACCTAAATTGCACGATGTTGAAGTGGAATGCAATCCATCATTTTTAGTGGATGCAACTGCAGATAGGAAATGGTTTCAGGATGAGATTGACTCGATGGTATTGTCCCGTCTTTTAAAGGCGCTGAATCGATTTCCTATCTGCAATATCAGATGTCCCTACGGTTGTCAGATGTCCCTAATTTTTTTAACTATCTTAGGTGATGGCAAAGCTTCGAATAGGCCTACAACTGGTGGAACAAGTCGTTGCTATAAAAACCGCAAACCTTGGAGCGCCGACGAGAAATTCGCAATACGTTTAGCTGTTCGACGATTTCTGCTGGCTTCACGTCTCCCAGGGAAAAAGGAAATCGATGAATACAAATTTAAATATCGTCACCTGGCAGATCGGCCTTGGGGGCAAATTAAAGATTACATACGAAATAATAAAAAAAATTGATCATATAGTCATTGGTGGTATATTTGGTATATTATGGTGATTATGATTATGGTGTTGTTATGGATGTTATGATTATTGTGGTTATGGTGATTATATTATGGTGAAATAGTTAAAAAAAGTTATTTTATTTCCCTTGCTATCATTGACTGTATGATGCACGCATCCAATAATTTTATTCATTTTTGAAGGGTAATTTTTTTCAATTAATTAAAATTGAAAAGTTTACAGTTTAGCAGGCTATTTTTACAGCCCTCCCAGCCAAAAAAATCGAGAAATGATTTTATATTTAAAAAAAAAAAAAAAAAAAGGATAGGAATCAGTTAAAAAAAAGATAGGATGCAGTTAAAAAAAAGTGAAAAACTGAATAGATATTATCTTTACAAAAGAAATAATAAACATTATGTCTTTAGTGCTGTTTCTTGATTTTATTTCATTAACCTTACTGTAGGCTATATACTATGAAGAATCCCATTAAGAAACGTCACTTCTTTAAATGACAGGAGGATATCAAAGAAAGTTAAAAAATATAAACACGCAGGGAAGAGAACAATGGCAATGGCAATATAAATAATATTAATTATAGTTAATGTATTAATATTATTAATATAATTATACAGATACTTTCACCTTTTTTGGCTAGTTATCAGAGATGATTGAGCTCGGCCGATTGATGGTCATTGATAGAGGTTTATCAAACGCTTGTAAATATAACTTTAGTTTGAAAGTGATATAAAAACTTTGGTACGGATTTGGATACATTTATATAAATAACAAAAATGCTTTAAGACGCAATCAAAATTCAACCATCTCTGGGGGAAAACGGATGCAAATAACAGCTGATTACGAGCAAAAATGAAACTGTAACAGTGTTATATGCTTTCTCTTATTGTTTTGGTTAGAATAGACTACAATTGCAACCTGTTCCTTTCCCTAAATTGAAAATCATCTTTGTTGATTCACCAAGGCGGGTTTTGCGTGAATTATAATATATCACACGATAAAAATGTAGCTGCGGAGAGAACTTTAATACATATTTTCTGAGACAGAGACAACCTCTGTCTCAGAAATATAGAACATGTTACACTTACAGCAGGCTATTTTCTGAACTAAAAAAAGGGAAAAAAGGGTGTATAAATGGACAAAAAAAAAGGAAAAGAAGAAACATACTAAAAAAAGGGAAAAAAAAGGAAAAAGGAAACTCTGGGAGCCCTGAATTTTATCCAAATCAATAAACAAGTGTCAATAGCACAGGTTACAGTTTAATTATTTCCATCGTAATCATCTGTTATTAGCGTCGATTTTCATTTAGAGAGGGATGAATTTTGATTGCATTAACAACAACAACCAACCCCCCCCCCCCCCCATATTTATTATGTATGATATTAACATATCAGTGCAATCCGGGGTGATTCGCAATCCGGGGTGATTTGAATTTTCGTGCGAACTTTCCGTAGCCACCGAGGAGATACTAACACACCGGCGACACACACAATTCATACACTTCTTCCTTCTAACAGGTAAACTGAGGATATTTCACAGTTTTACAATCGGGGAGATTTTTAGGATATCCTGATACCGGAAAACGCTAATTTAATTAATTTCAAATAGAGGATATTCTCGATTTTCATAATCTCCTCGTTATGTGGGTAGTAGTGTATGACCTAAGTATCCTCTGTTTACATGGTATACACGAACACACTAACACACACACACACACACACACACACACACACACACACATTACGGTAATAATGGTCACTTATGTCAAGGACCGTGAACCAATATGGTAAGTATCTTAATTAATACAACTTTCTCGAGTTTTAATAAACATAATATCACTAAAAATATTTAGATTGTTTAACATTTACTATTTTTCCAATTTTACTTTCTCCTTTCTCTTATAAATGATGTTTTAGTTCATTTATTTCTGCATAATATGACCAATAAGTTCAAAACCATGGCGTTCTTTTGTTAAAACATCAGCTAAATTTTGTTTTGATTCAATAATGTATAATTCAACGCCATCATTCATCATGGATTGTCGAATAGTTGCTAGTTCAACTTTCAAGCGCTTTTCAGTAGGTTCATTTATAACTGTACGGAGGTTATCATATAGACCTTTACTATCTGTATATAGCTTGACAGTTTTTACGTCAATATGTAATTCCTTTAGAAACGAGTTAACAAACATCGAATGATCTACACCTGAGCCAGCTGCCAAAAGCTCTGTCCCAAACGTTGACCAGCAAACCCGTTGAATGCGATTATAATGCCATGTAAGCACATTAGTGCGATCAGAAGCTCCACTATCAGTAATATAGTTTATAAATCCAGCTTGTGAACGAACATCTTCTAAGTTTGCAAAACATGCATCAACATATGTTTCAATCATTTCAATCAAACAGTTGTTTAAGTAAGAATTGCTCATGGCTGGCTGACTGATTGATTGACTGACCTACAGCCAAAACTACTCTAACGATTTTGATGAAATTTTCACAGCGGCTAGATACCGCGATTCTAAGGTCCCTGGCATGATCGGCTACTCTGTCCATAGCCTCTGGGCTCGAAAAATAGAGATAAACGAAAAAACGCCATAGGCGCAATGGTTAAATAACACCAATGACAACTGGTGTCGTGATGAAAAATGGCTTATGTAATGCATTTCTACACAAGGCTTAGTAATAAATCGATGAGGTTGCCAAGATTATTATACTTAGTACACCCATACTGTTTGTTTAGGCCCTACCAACCACTCACCACTCTCTGGCAAAGCAAACATTAACTGGTTGGTTTAGTTTGAAATCTAGTATCGCCTCAGCTGAATAACTCTTCCCAATGCATTCTAGGGGAGTATCCAAGTTTCTCCCTCTGCTAATGTAAGCTGAATGACTTAAGTACACAGTGTGTTGGCTACATTAATGCCAACATTATTGCAAAATGTTTTATTGTTGGATTACTCTCTGTCAGTCTCCTCTTCAGAACATTGTATAGGGAATTTACTTTAGTTTACTCTACTGTGCCTTTCAGCTGAATGGATTTGAGCGATTGCCAAGTTACAGAGTTGGATCATTCTCTGACCATAGGCAAAGACATCAAATGTTTTTAAAAAGATACTTTTTGATGTTTTTTGATGTTTTAAGATGTTTTTTTTTCTGACCAAAAATTAAAAAAAAATTTTTTCGTAGCCAGTACTGCCAATCGATTCGCCATCAAAAATAACGCAAAAAATATTTTTTGCAAAATTTTAAATTACTGTAAATTTTTGGCGACTGGGGGGGGTCAATTTTTCCGATCCGCTATAACTCCGGAACGCTTTGCCCAAATTCAATGGGGTTTTTATTTTTCAACTTAATTCAATGTCCTCTTTCAGCCTATCCATGTTTCGAAACCCCAAACAGCGCCATTCAAAATTAAATTTTTTCTAGTTCTAGAATTTTACAAATTTCAAAAAAGTTGCAGTATTTTATTAACGCCTTTATGGAATTCGATAGCGTTTTCGATTTTTATATTAAACGCAATATCCTGAATCTCACTAGCCTAGTTTCGCGTCAGCAATGCCAAGACTTCATACTTTTTGAGGAAAATTTTTCTAGAATAATTTTTATTTAATTACATTTATCGCGATTTCTTATTAATGGTTGCACATGAATTGATGGAGTTTTCAATTTATTAACTAAACTCGATAACGCGCATCGCACCAGTGTGGTTTCGAAATTCCAAAACGAGGTCTTCACTAGTTGTAGGTCGATTTTGTTCTAGAATTGAGCAACTAATAATAGATCGAATTTATTAATAATTATTGTATGAAATATGATTGTATTTTTACATAATTATTAGTTCTATACTAATTCTCGTTGTCTCTTTTATTTAAAATAAAAAGTCGGTTCTTATCGGGCCGCTAGGCACGTCACTAGTTAGCAAGTCGTTAGACTTGATTACTGTAAGAATTGTTGACTGACTGGCTGTCTGACTGATCTACAGCCAAAACTACTCTAACGATTTTTATGAAATTTTCACAGCATCTAGATACCGCGGTTCTCCTGGCATGATCGGCTACTCCGTCCATAGCCTCTGGGCTCGAAAAATACAGATAAACGAAAAAAACGCCATAGGCGCAATGGTAAAATAACACCCATGACAGCTGGTGTCCTGATGAAAAATGGCTTATGTAATGCATTTCTACACAAGGCTTAGTAATAAATCGATGAGGTTGCCAAGATTATTATACTTAGTACACCCATACTGTTTGTTTAGGCCCTACCAACCACTCTCTGGCAAAGCAAACATTAACTGGTTGGTTTGCTATTCTATAGGAAGAGCCACCTAACAAGGAAGTACATACAGTGCCAACTTTATAATCATTCACTGGGTTAGCCAGCTATTACAGCCTCAGCTGAATATCTCTTCCCAATGCTTCCTATTGGGATCTACAAGGTTACTCTCTCTTCTATGTTAATTGACGTTTAAGCTGAATGACTGTTAGTTACACAGTGTGTTGGGTATTATTGGATTGCACTGTATTTAAAATAATAATTGTTTTATTTTTAAATCTTTCAGCCAACATTAATACTGTGGAGGCAGTATGCTTATAAGGTGGAATGTTTACTCAGCCTCATACTGATACTCTGTAAGGCTAACACTAACTGATAGTTTGAAATATAAATATCACTGCTTATTATCTGTATCAGGTTACACACTGTGGCATTCTAAATGTTTTATACTGTAGGTGATTGACATTAGTGCAAGCTGAATGACTGTTAGTTCCTTCAGACCATAGGCAAACATTGTGGAGGGAATTTAGTTTAATTTACTCTACTGTGCCATTCAGCTGAATGGATTTGAGCAATTGCCAAATTACAGAGTGTGATCTCTCTCTGACCATAGGTAAATAACACTTCCCTTCTGACCATAGGTAAACATTGTTGAGGGAACTTACATTTGATTGATGACTTCCGACTTGCTTAACGGTGTCTTGACGCCGTCTCTCGTTAATAGGTTTACACAAAATTTCTACTGGTTCTAGTGACTTTGCTTTGCGGAGTAGTTTATTAACTGCCTTCACATGTTTCACTTTTATAGAGGTCGCATATCCAAGAAGTGCTGATACACCATAAAGAATATCAGGCCGGGTAGAGTTTCCTAGCCATTGCAATGATCCAAGTAATGATCGATATTGATGCTCACATTCTTTAGCTGAATCCTGCAAATCAGATTCATTTTCTATTTTAACCGGCTGAACATTGTCTAAATAGTTCCTTCCATATCAACCTTCTCAGTAATAACCCATTTAGTAGTGACCTCAGGGACAATTAAATCAGTTTTTTCTACTTCCTCATATACTTCATATTTCTTCCAATTATTTAATTCACTTCGTTTTGCAGAATCCAAAGAGCCAATATCATTTGTTTCATATATATCATCAATTCCAAAGCGTTTTATAGGCTGCGTTATTCGCTTTTCTCGCACATTCTCAATAATACTGGAGTCTACTCTCATGTTCTCCAAATTCGAATCTGTACTGCTAATGTTACTAGTGGAAATAATATCATTTGCTGGTGAACTGTGATTTGGTCTCCCCACAAACTTGGAAGAATTATCACTAATTCCTGGATCCGAAACACTATCCTCTTTATCAACCTTAACATCATTCCTTGAAATAGCAGACCCTTCATTCGAGCGTCTTAGATGAGTTGAGTGAACTTTAACTATGGAGCCTCCATGGCATACAAATATAACCTGCCCGTCAGAGCCAATAACAACTGCAGGACCATGCCAACCTTTAGTTCGTTTGCACGACCCATCTCTCCAGTAGAAAACGTCTTCTTTTGGAAAAAATGGTGCACCCGATGCATACAATCTCAAGGATAAGGCTTTTTTAAATTTCGAACTTGCCTCAGACTACATATATGCTGTTCTTGTTACATGAATGGCATTTAACAAATCCTTAACAAGTGGATTTCCTACACTTTCATTTAACATGGGTGGTGTCGCACTTAAAATAGATGGAATATATGGATTTCTTCCAAAAACACATTGATAAGGTGAAAAACCGTTATGGTTAGCTAAATAATTCTTCGCTAAGAGAGCAAAACTGATTAACAGATCCATGGAAACATTCATGTTCTCTTGTCTGCTTTTCGTCAAAATTTGTTTCAACACTCCATTGTGACGTTCACAAAAACCATTCGAGAATGGTGAATATGCAGCTGTTGTCAGTAATTTTGTGCCAAACCTTTCTCCAAGAATCCCCATTAAATCATTGACGAACTCACCACCATTATCTGAAAAAACCGATTTTGGTATACCATAATGTGATAACCAAGTAGCAGATATAGCCTGAGCCATAGTCTGAGGAAGTTTATCTGATACAATAGATGCTATGGAGAAACGTGTCGCCAAATCAACCATGTGGGACAACAAATATTCCTTCGAAGATAATGGATCAAGCCATGTAGTTAAATCAACTTACTGGAACTACTGCTGCTCTAAATAATCGGACCTTAAGTGTCCGATTAATTCTCGGTGACTTCCAAATCCTGGAAAGCCTATTCAAGGCTGCCCAGCCCATGCCTTTCCCTTACGTTAGATATCAGTCCCTGGTGGACACAAACGCTGCCCCCCTTCTATCTATACGGTCCTCTATATCTATCTCCTATCTATCCAAACTACACGGTTGTCCCCCTCCCTAATAAATAAATCTAAACCCAAAATGGTGGTTTTATCATGTGAAAATTCTATGGTAAACTGAATGGAGTCCCACCCAAACACTTCCCCACTGGCAGTGTTGTACCTGACCCTAATCTTCCTCTGTTAATACTCTATTAAAAATTCCTTCCCCATCGTCTACAAATAAAAAAGGTAGCACCTACTAAAGTAATCAGACTAATATGCATATGTACTCTATTTACCGTTAACACCGCAATCGACTTCCTGGCTGCCCCCCCCCCCCCCCCCCCCCCATCACCAGCCCCTTGATTAATAAATAGAAACCCCCCTTCTGCACGAAAATGGGTATGAGTAATGACATATCATAGTAAGACAACAATTTGCTCTACTGTATATCCTGAGTCCTCCATAATGTCTGGATTCTCCTTCAAAAGTGGCTGATATCGCATCAGTCATTAAACTAAAGTCCACCAAAGGATACATATCCTTCACATCCAGTGCCAAAAATGTCTCCTGTTCGTGTGGTTCAACCGGTAAGCTTCTCCTCGCTGCAGTGGAATCCGGAATGTAGTGCGGCATCCTCTCCAAAATCGGTTGGATAATTGAAATCAGTAACTGAGTTGTGCGCTTGGACATCATTCCTGTTGCTGAGCATCCCTCCTCCCCAATCTATCCACTCTGAGCATTCTTTGTGATCTTTAGATAGCGTGAACACGTACCCTGCCGTGGGATGCTTAGGCACTATGTACTCTTGTAGATCCTTATCACTGATGTTGTTGTTCTTTAATAGTCGTTTCAGCTCCGCAGAAAACTTATTCGTCGGGTTGAAAAGTAACTTCTCATTTTACCAAGACAGGCAAGATGATATTATTATTATTTATTTATTTATTATACAGTTGTAATTAAATACCGGTAATTGCACCAGACCAACGCCTGTAACTAATACTTTAATTACAAAGACATAAAGACATTACAAAGTTTTATTTCATCATGGTGCCAGCAGGAACGGTGGTGGGGGTGGCGCCAGTGGCGCTGGTAGGAGTGGCTGTGGCTGCAGCGGGGGTGGCTACCACGTCGATGGCGGCACCAGCAGCGGTGATACGCGATATATTAACCCCAAAATCCACAAACCCGTTGAATGCTTTTTGCATTTTTTGAAAATTGAAGGCCATTCCGGAGAAGTTATTGCAGAATCTTTGCTAAAATATTTAAGTGAGCTAAAAATAGATTTTAAATACTGTCGTGGGCAATGTTACGATAATGCCTCTAACATGAGTGGTAAGTATAAAGGCGTTCAAGCGCGGCTGCTGCAGCAGAATTCACTCGTTGATTATATTCCCTGTGCCGCTCATTCACTAAATTTAGTTGGCCAATGTGCTGTGGATTGCTGTCCTGCTGCAGTATCTTACTTCGGGCTACTGCAGCATATTTATACATTTTTTTCAGCTTCTACATATCGGTGGGGTGTTCTTACCAACTGCTTAACAAAAGATCCTGCATCCAATCCCCACCCAGTAACAGTCAAGCGTCTATCAGACACGAGATGGTCAGCTCATGCTGATGCAACCCAAGCGTTCACGAAACAATTTAAAGAGATTGCTGAGGCACTGGAAAGTATTTCCAGTGTAATGAAATATAAAAAATGGATCGAATTAATATAAATGGGCGTAACCCCATAATTAATGTTATTACTAATAACGGACGACGAGGCCGTATGAATTGGCGAGGCCGCCGAGGGCGCCAATACAACCCTTATGTTGTAATTAAAGACATCCATGACGCTGTTGTACCCGTCCCCATTCCACCCACTGACGTTGCCATCAACGAAGTTGAACGACACCAAGGAGAACAAGAAACTCAAAACGCAGACACGGAAAAAGAAAAACCGGGCGGGCCACTCTATCCACAATTAACCAACAGAATACAGACACAATACTAACAGGCGACTTCAACATAGACTTACTGAAACGCTCCAACACAGCTAACAACTACTTACAAATACTCGAATCAAACGGGCTAGAACAACTTATTGACAAACCAACTAGAATTACGTCTTACTCTAAAACTATACTGGACCATATATCTACAAATATCTCGAACAAAATACTAACCTCCGGCGTTTTCACAGGACAACTTGGAACCACGGATCATTTAGCAACCTTTGTCATTCTACAGAAATACTCATGTTTTTTTTCACAGCCGCAAGAAAAATACGTATACGACTATTCAAACTTTAAACAAGCAAACTTTCTCTCGGATATACGGAACAGCAACAACTGGACATACAACGATACAGAAATACCAATAAATAACAAATTTGAAGCATTCTACAAAGACCTAGAAAAAATTACGGACAAACATTTAAAAAAAAACTATTAAAATCGCGCGAGATTCCAAAAAAACCCTGGGTAACTAACTACCTCCCTTGCACAATCAACAATAACAAAAAATAAACTTACGCATCTCTATTAAATAACCCAACACCAGAAAAAGAACATCACTATAAAAAATACCGGAACGAACTTACAAAAACACTCAGAACAGCGCAAAAAAAATATTACGCTAAGGAATTTGAGAAAAACAAAAACAATACAAAGAAAACATGGCAAACTATAAATAACGCCCTCAATAAAACAAAAAACTTAAATTCTCCGAAAAAATTGATATGCACTACATCATCAGGCCAGATAAAAACAACAACTGATCCAAAACATATTGCAAATACATTCAATGAACACTTCGCGAACATAGGCCCAAAACTAGCAGAAAAAATCCCCAAGACAATCAAAAATCCTACACGATTCATCAACCACCGCAAAGCAAACTCATTTCATTTAGCTGAAACAACAAATACTGAAGTAATATATAACATGCTAGATCTAAATAATAATTGTGCTACTAATGACTCCTTCCCTATCAGATTAATAAAAATCTCAGCATATGACTTAGCACCCCATTTAACATACTTAATTAATGTATCTATACAGCATGGCTTCTTCCCGACAATATTAAAAAAAGCGAAAATTACTCCAGTATTTAAAGCAGGAGACCCCACCGATAAGAATAACTACCGTCCCATTTCTATACTACCACTTTTCAGCAAAATATACGAACGGATAATCAATACACAATTAATTAGCTACCTTCACAAAAACACAATACTGATAGACTCACAATACGGCTTTAGGAAAAAATCTACAACTACCGACGCCATACTTACAATTACCGAACGCCTACAAGATACTCTGGACGCACAGGACGCAGGTTGTTTAATCTCAATTGATTTGAAGAAGGCATTCGACACCCTGAATCACGATATACTTTTAAAAAAATTAAACTGCTATGGAATCCGAGGCCTTCCTCACAAGTTACTAACAAGCTTCCTTACCGACAGATCATATACAGTTGTTCTTAATCATACAAACTCCGATCCACTTACCCCACTATGTGGCACCCCTCAAGGCGCTATTCTAAGCAGTACTCTATTCTTACTATATATCAATGACCTACCGAATTGCACATCACTAACCGCTACGCTCTTTGCCGATGATACAAACCTACTGTACACACACCCTAATACTAATACCTTGATATCTACAGTAAATGACGAACTACAGAAACTGGATGGATGGCTAATTGATAACAGACTATCTCTTAATCTAAAGAAAACGGAATACCTAATATTTTCAAACAAAACAAGAAACCAAATAAACAGCGTTAAAATAAACAATATATATAATATAATATAATAATATATAATATAATAAATAAATAACTTATAAACAAACATCACCGTCATCACCTCAGTTGATTATTTATCGTCATCATCATTTTCCGTAAAATACTTGAATGTATCTGCACATGTTCTACCACCATAAACACCACTTTACGCAATTCAACTATTATAACAACAAGCCATACTGATCGCAAGATGTAGAGTACCAAGTTCATTTGAATGGCAATGAACCAGTATATCACGAATTATTTTCCTCTCTTTTAGTCAAATAATGCAACACTAGCTATGCTACTGCTTTATTTGGCTAATTAAATAACTACACAAATTCAATAGGCTACACAAATTGCAAATAACTGTTCATATGATAGTTCACTAATCAGCTAATAGGCCTATTTATTCGTGAGATTTCAATTTCTAAATAAAACTAATATACGAGCTCATATGAGCTCAATTGATTGATTTCAGCTGATGAGGATCAGAAGGCTGATGTGAGGCACGAATCGAGATGTTTGGCTACAAATATGGAAAGTTTAGAAACTGCCATTGTGTGCGAGCTGTGGAGTATAGTTCTTCAACGGTTCAATGCAACAAGTAAATCATTACAGAAAAATGATATTGATTTAAACTCGGCCATCACGCTTCTGAAGTCTTTAGTCGACTTTCTAAACAATTTAAGGCATGGCTTTGATGAAATTGAGGCAAAGGCACTCAAGAAAGTTGATGTCGACTATGTTGTTAATATCAGAAGAACTCAAGGACGAAATACGCGGTAAGTGATACTATTAATTAATAAATTAAATTAAATAAATAAATAAATTAAATAAAATTAATTAAACAGTTAATTAATTAATTATAATAGAGTTTCATCCGTGGAACAAAATTACCTACTTCACACTGTGAATATTTTGATTTAGTTTTGATGATAACCCGATTCCCGATGAAGACCCATTGTCAGGCCGAGATAAATTTCGAAGAGAAACTTTCTTAATTATCATTGACCAGTTGATAGCTGCATTGAATACCCGCATAGAGGCGTACAGGACAGTTTATGATAAATTCGGTTTTCTAACAGAATTTGAATCACTAAGTTCAGAATCCCTGCATCAAAAAGCAACACACCTTACAGAGATTTACAGCTGTGATATCGAGCCAGACTTTCCCGGTGAGTTTGCGCAGTTCTGTTGCTTCGTTAGAGGATGCAAGCTCGCTAAGATTACTGCACTGTCTCTGTATTCAATAATATTCGACTCCGATTTATTATCAACGTTTCCGAATGTAGAAGTTGCTTTACGCATCTATCTCTGCCAGTTTTCCACAAACTGTAGTGGTGAGCGCAGCTTCAATTTCCTCAAACGGATTAAGAATGTGTTGCGTTCATCGATGGGTCACGGACGATTATCAAATCTAGCCCTGATGGCTATAGAAAGTGACATTGTTCGTGATATGGATTGCAGCTCAATTATTGATGATTTTGCCTTATTAAAATGCCGAAGAAATGTGATGTAACTGTGAGTGAACATATTAAATAGGCCTATTATTCTTATATTATTTACAGGATCAGGAAATTAAACGTATATATTACAAAATTACAAAACCAAGTTTGCGGGCCGAGCCACGTTTAATGAAGTAATGCGGGTCATTTACTGTAGCCTCGGAAAAATGATGAAGTTAAAAGTTACAGAGAATCATCGACTCATTTGCAGCTGCAGGGTGAAATAAAATTTAATATTTTGTATTTATATCTTGTCTGTCTGTTTGTTTGTTCGAACCAAACTTTTGATATTTTTTTTACGGGGGGGGGGGGGGGGGGGGGGGGGCTGGGGGCCTCCACATTTTTATTAGTCCAGGGCCTCTGCTTTGGTTAATCCGGCCCTGAAATGACCAAATAGCCCATAGGAATACCAAAATGGCCAAGTTAACGCTTATTTGGATTAGGACTATATAAAAGGCCCCCTTTAACCCTATCAGGCCTGGGGCACGGGGGTGGGGGATGGTTTCATTTATATTTTTTTTTGAATTCATCTGTATCTTGGAAACAGTTAGACCTACGACACTGTTGGTACAATGCAATGCTGACACTGTTGGCACAATGTAATGCTGACACTGTTGGCACAAAGTAATGCCAACACTGTTGGCACAATGTAACACTGACACTGTTGGCACAACATAACGTTGACACTGTCGGCACAACGTAACACTGACACTGTCGGCACAACATAACACTGACACTGTTGGCACAATGTAATGCCAACACTGTCGGCACAACGTAACGCAGACACTGTCGGCATAATGTAATGCTGACACTCAGCACACTGTCAGCACAGCATTTACACCCATAATCCGGTACTATTGACAGCATTGTCCAGCTATTGACAACGCTTTTAATTATAATACTATTATTACCAGGGTAGACCAGGGTTGCCAACCGAAATACAGGCAGAAGGCATCGAGAAAATCCTCCTTTGTAAGATGGGTGCCATGGAGGGTGACTGGACATGAGTTTAATTATGTCGATGCCACCCGACCCCCTCCTCCAGCACTAACTCGTCCAACTGGTGCTGCTCTTAAGCGACTGGGATTTTATTCGGTTGGTGACATGTAACTGTGCCTCCTGCACCACTGACATATTGCTGCTGCAGTTGAATTGATCGTAGACTTCTCTGGAATTTACCTGCTGCGTTTATTTCTAAAGATACCAAGACAGGCACTATTATCCAAGAAGTTCACATTGCATTGATATATTTGTTCTGTTCCAGATTGTATATCATGTCTAATCAAGAGAATTTTATATGATGACAAGAAACTAAAGATTGGTATTGATTGTGCCGGCGGTTTCCTCAAAGTATGTTTAACAATTCAAGCCAACAAAGAAGTGGATGACAGGAGATCATGTTATAAAGATGGCAAGGCATTGCCACTAAACGTTTGACACTAGTGTTAAGAAACTGTTTGTATTATTGTTTGTTTATTACTCGAAAGTTGCTGAGAATTATTCAAATTTGTTAAATAAATGAATTGTAGTTGAGCTAATGCAACTTAATGAATGATATTATAAAATGTTGTTCAGAAATGGAAAAACAAGCGTTAAGCTTCTGAAGTTAAATTCGGCAGTTGAGCATAGACACAGCCACACACCAAGCAGCCAAGTATACGGTGAGACTTTACTGCTGTACTGATCCCATCCCCTATTAATAGTTTAATGACAAAAGTAGAAGGGATGAACCAGAAGCTCCTTAACATCGAACATTCCCAACATTTTATGTCCGACCAGCACGATGAGTTAATGCAGTTAGTTACTACTTGGCAAAGAGATAATATACAATTAAAATCAGAAGTTTCTGGGGTGGAAGTGAAGGTTCGTAACCAGGGGATAATAATTGGTGAACAAGTTTCCACTCTGAATGACATGGATAAGTATCAGAGAAGAGGCAACCTAATTATCTGGGATTCCAGAATCGGTCGTCCAAATGAAGCTTGAAGAGTCAGTCATATGGATTGCACGTTCGCTAGACATATCTGGTATATCGCTGGGAACCATCCAGGCGTGCCATAGGTTGGGGGTCAATAATCCAACCAGTATAAACCCTCCCCGTCTCATGATCTGCCAGTTCACTAATAGGAAGTATAAAGATGCTAAAGACACCATTTTCGGACAACTCTTCGATTTATCACTCTCATGGTTTCAAAATTGTTTGGTTTTGGTTAAAATTTGGCATATACAGTAGGTGCATAAGATGCTATTCTACATGACAGGTCAGAAAAAAAATTTTTTTTCGCTATTTAATATTAGTTAATACTAGTTAACAATAAAAAAAACTTGGTTGCGCTTAAAACCCTAAGGCTTTTACAGTTTTGAACCTAATCACATGAAAGTGTTTTTATATGATAGATCAACGATGGGGCAACATAACTATCAGGCGAAATTTTGTTAAAATAATTCTGAACCGCTAGGTGGCGCTGCAAATTTATGCTAATTTTTAGGTTTTTTATAAATAGTATTAAATTTTATTAACAAAAAATTTCGAAAAGTTGTCTGATACTTTTATGCAGGGTGGCTATCTAGACACCCACAGGAAGTTTCAGACTAATTACTCAAAAATTGTAGAAGTAGTAGGGTTTTGAAGTTGACAATTTCATGAAAAAAATATTTGGAGATAATCGACCTTTCATTATACATAGTAATAGTAATTTCAATAGGATTCCCTAAATGGAAATTTACATAACTTGAAAACTAAAAGAGCTATTAAATAGCGGTTTTCAGATTTGGAAACACCATTCAATGGTGCATTATAATAGACCATAAAAAAAATTCGACATATTTTGGACCAAAATGGTGTACCCATTCCACTCATTGAATTGGTGAACTCATTGGTGAACTCATTCCACTCCAGGGGAAAATCGAAGCAAATAACAGCTCATTAATCCCAAAAATATAACTGCATCCTATTCTATTGACTTTAGTTTATTGATTGGGTCAGTAACGTGCCACTGTAACCTGCTCCTTTCCTAAAATTGACAATTTAACATTGAGGCGAGATATTAAATCTATTTGGAAAAACTTATAAAACATAAGGGTTTTTCTAAAATCCTAAGCAAAAAACCTAAACCCATTGTTTTTTTTTTAAAAACGTTGCATTTTAAAATTCTAGTACTTTTCCTACACAATAATATAGTATTCTGTAGCATTTCAATTATGTATGAATATCAACCTAATTCGTAATATAATCTAAGAATGTAGAGTTCATTGTTGCCCAGGTAGTGGGCGGAAAAGCCAACCAACCACCAAGGTTAAGGCTGAATCACCAGCCGATCGCCTCAATGGTTGGAAATCCCACTTTGAAAAGCTCCTCAATAATGAAAGGGTATTGCCTGATAACTTTATAGAAGTAAAAGTGTCTGAGTCTGTACTCCCAGATATTCCCATTGGCGATATCTCCTTTGCAGAAGTGAAGGCTGCTGCAAAGAGCATTAAGACCAATCGTGCCAGTGGAGTAGATGGTGTTCCCCCTGAGGTCTTTAAAATACCTGAGTGTTTAAAGCTCATCTATCCCATCATAGTAGACATGTACCGTACAACAAGAGTCCCACAAGAAATGAAAACAAATAAGTTGGTGCCAGTTCCCAAGAAGGGCAACCTAACACTCTATGGTTCTTTTCGGGGAATCTCATTGATCTCGATTGCTGCAAAACTATACAATAGAATTCTATTAAATCGCATCAGGAATCCCATTGAGAGACTGCTACGTGGAAATCAGAATGGGTTCCGTAAAGGTCGTGGGACCATGGAGCCCATTTTGGCACTTAGAAGGATAATTGAAGAGTTATCAAAAAAGAAGGACAGGCATCTGGCTGTTATCTTTGTTGACTTCTTCAAGGCCTTTGATTCAGTCTCTCGCTCACGTATGTTCAGCATACTTTCATTATATGGGATTCCTGATGAAATTATTGCAGCAATCAGATCAGTATACGATGGTTCGACAACATTTGTGTCTACTGTTGACGGTGACACAGAACCATTTGAAGTGTTATGGGGCGTCCTCCAAGGAGACACACTTGCACCATTCTTGTTCATTATTGTGGTTGACTATGTTCTACGCATGTCCTTAGATCATCATAATGATGATGGGGTGATGATAACTCCACCTACTGGCTCCAGAAGTCGAGGAAATCCTGCCAAGTACCTAACTGATCTAGACTTTGCTGATGACTTAGGAGTACTCTCAGAATCATTAGAGGGAGCCCAACGGCTCCTCAGCTCATTAGAACATGCTGCTTCTAGTGTTGGTCTTTTTATTAACTCCAGAAAGACCAAAATTCTGACAGTTAACTTTGAAAGTCCTCAGCAAGTCTCTGATCGGATGAGCATAAGCTCAAAGGATGGTATGCTTGAGCATGTGGACGACTTCTGTTACCTGGGATCATGGATCCGGAAGTCAGGTGAGGACCTTCGAATACGTAAGGGAAAGGCATGGGCAGCATTGAATAGGCTTTCCAGGATTTGGAAGTCACCTAGAATTAATCGGAAACTTAAGGTTCGATTATTTAGAGCAACAGTAGTTCCAGTACTCCTCTACGGGAGTCCATGCTGGGCTCTAACTGCTGAGGACACCAAATCTCTGGATGGCACATTCACAAGAATGCTACGCCGGGTACATTGTGTCAAGTACAATGCACACATCTCCAACCAGACACTATATAACATTGGAGGTGTCTCATTGGTTCCCCCAAGCTTGACACTAGAACAAAATCGCCTCCGCTTTGCAGGACATTGCTTTCGCCGTGAGGACCAGCCAGTGCATAATCTTGTACTTTGGCAGCCTCATGGAGTGAATAAGCATGGTGGACAGCCCATGACTTTCTTGAGACGCATCTTAAAGGACACTGGCCTTAAAGATGCGGATGATCTAGCAAATGTCATGGGTGATAGGGAGTTGTGGCGGTGCAATTTTGTTGATAAGCCGGCACAGCATTCTTAAAAATGCAGCTGCAATGCAGCATGCCGATCCTAGTAGTAGTAGCCCAGGTACTTGTGAGATAAATTAGTGTTCCATAATACTGGATTTATATATATAATAAAATAGCTTCGCTCATATGCAAAACAATGCAAATTTCGAACTCCCATATCTCAGATATTTTTAAACGAAATTCAAATCTGTAACAAATTGTGTTACAAATTGTTTACAAATTCAGATTTGTATTCGTATATATTTGTATATTTTTGTATGTGGATTTGATTCAAAATTGTGTTACTTTTTAGTGTAATAGGGTGGAGGTGGTCGCACAAGCCAAATCTTGCAGTTCGACTTACATTGCAATTTCACTTTTGAAACTTTTTAAGGGGCCGCAGGCAAAATTTTGCAGGGGGGCGCATGTTGATGTAGCGACGCCACTGCCACTCGGCCATGCTTCTCTTGCATACGCTGGGGCGAAATTGTGGAATAATATTTCTGAATATATGTACCATTAATTCTAAATATATAAGGCGGGGTGTCGCAGGAGTTTTATCGCCCCAGTATGAATTAAGAAGGATGTTAAAAGAGGTGTTAGGTCTATATATTTCTCCCCTTTGGGGTATCGTCAGGACCAAATTCAAAAATACAAGAAATACAAAAACCAGAAAGAGCAGTACTACTTACTACATGCACTACAGTACCGGTACTGTATATAAACAGATGGTGTTGCTGATCATCTTCATAATCATATCATCCATATCAGACTTCACATTTTAGGGCGACCGCCACCGAATTCCACCGCCAACTCGCATTGTGACAAGGCGGCGTCCTCGTTCATCAACATAAATTTGTCAGTTTTTAAATCATATTAAATATAATGTGCAATTAGAAGTATATACTATAACAATGCATTAAGTAAATAAAACAAATTAAACGAAATGAAATAAAAAGTCAAAATCAGAGGACACAATGAGTGATTTCAACGGAGAAGAAAAAAGTATTGTGTCATTTAACATTGAGACGAAATATTAACCCCCCCCCCCCCTGTCTCGCTGAAATAGTAGTAGCCTAAAGCATCAATCAATAATCAGTCAATCAGTAAATAAATGTATAAATGTAAATAAATTAATTATTAATAAATTATAAATTCAATTAATTAAATAAATTATTTTTTATAGGTTAGCAGTGTCACGTCCTTCTATCCAAAACAATAAACTAAGGTAATTAGAACAGACTACAGTTTTATTTTGGGAGTAATCAGCTGTTACTTGCCCTGGAGAATCATTATTTTTTATTGCGTCGAAAGTTAACATCAACAGTTAATGTAAATAGTAGAACCGACAGTAATACTATCAGTAGTGCAACCCAGTACTTTCTGTAGTGCCGACAGTGATGTTTTACAACCTCATTTTACAAGTTTCACACTCATGGTTTATCCTACTCCTTAACTTAAATACGCCACTGTTCAATTATTCAAGTTTTGAAAAAATTGAAGGAGGGTTGTGTGTGGCGAATATCAAAAAAGTGGTTGAAAATTTGATATCCCCCCTCCATCCTCCTCCCTCCCGGCCTCCCCCTCCCCCCCTCCTCCCTCCTGGCCTCCCCCTCCCTCCCGGCCTCCCCTCCCTCCCGGCTTCCCCCTCCCCCCTCCTCCCTCCCGGCCTCCCCTCCCCCCTCCTCCCTCCCGGCCTCCCCCCCTCCTCCCTCCCGGCCTCCCCCTCCCCCCCTCCCGGCCTCCCCCTCCCTCCTCCTCCCTCCCCCTCCCCAGCGTGAATCTCAAACGTTACCATAATAAAACTGTCGAATGCAACTCTATTGAACAAGCAGTAAAGTAAAGTGATCGGTGAACGTGTGAATCACCGGAGGCAACCCGAAGACTCCTTTCTCTTGGCTGTTACCTATAAGGCAGGGAGGGCGCCACTCTAACTCCCAAGATTGAACATTCTATAATTATTCAACCCATTGCACCACTGGGTTCGCGTCTCTTATGCGTGTAATAATTATTTTAATATTTATCGGGAAGATATCAATATGGGTGCAAAGTACAGTGCAGTAAAGGTTAAAATTGTATCGAGAGTGAGTGACAATAAGTCAAATAAAAAAATTGTTTCAATAATCTCGCATTTTTCATTTTCCATTCATCACTGTTTGTTTTGAGTATAGGAGTGCGAACCAATCTGATTACTTGTTATATTATTAACATAAAGCTGCTTATTTATAAATTCATCGGCTATCATAGAATGCTTCTTTGTAGCATATGTTGGCCTGCTATTTATCGTGTTGTAAACGATATAATATACATGATGGCCTAATTGACCAAATAATCATTGATCTTATGCAGAAATAATACATTATTTTATTAGAGTGACTTTGATCACAGTAATAATTCATGTGTATAATACCAGAGATTATATTGTATTGCAATAGTCATCTTCCTCGTGGTTTTAATATTTACATATGAATCAATCTTTTCATTTGGAAGCAACACCTGTTTACTTTTTCTCAGCGAAAGGTAAAATAAGAAAAAGCACCCTCACTGAATTAAATCTGGGCGATAAGATATTCTTCAATGAACATCTAACCCCAACCAATAGAAAAATATTCAATGAAGCTCTTAACTTCAGGAAAAAATATAACTTTAAGTTTATCTGGTCTCGTGAGAGTATTACATATCTAAGGAGATCGGAAGCAAATCGTGCCCTTAAAGTCGCCTCCATATTCGTAATTGCGCGTTGGGCAATACCAGTAAGAAGAAGCAAGCAATAAGTTATCGCAGATTACCGTATATATAATTTCTTCTAAACTTACGGATTACTTTGGTATATGCCGCTCGTTTTTGGGCAATACCAATAAGAAGCAAGCAGTATATGCCATATGTGTATATACTATATATCTTTTATTTGTAATTGCTCGTTTTTGGGCAGTACCGGTAAGAAGCAAGCAATAAGTTATAATATCGTAAATATATTTAGTTTTAATCTTACGTATTAATTACTTTTAATCTTACGGATTTTTTTGGGGTATATGCCGCTCGTCGGCGCAAAAATTGATCCATCTAAGAAGAAGTTGTTATACGATTTTATCAATAAGTTCCCTGCCATGGAGCCACATTATGTGCGTACATCATCAGTGAAGAAATACTTGCCTAAGGAATTAAAGAACCTTTCCAGGCAATATTTTCTTTCCCAAGGTGCGCTTGAGAAAGAAACTATTGCTTATGCAGCTTCGTTTAAGAAAATATTTCGCACCGAATATAACCTAGGATTTCATTGACCCAAAAAGGATAAATGCCTCTTGTGTCACATTAAAGAAACTTCAATTGCCGATTTGGATCAAGATTCTTATGATGCTCATTGTATTGAGAAGCAAGCTGTGAATAAATACTTTCAGAATTGTCAGCAAAACAGCCAGATTAATGACCATTTGGAGTCAGAAGTGAAAATAGTAAGCTTTGACCTACAAAAGGTTCTAGAATCACCACATCCACATGGGCAATCCATGCTAACAGGATACAGCCACAAGTTGGCACTCAAAATTTTTTTTGCTAGGCCTTGCTACGCCCCAAGCAGCAACCAAGCCCCAAGCAACATATATACAACAAAATTATTGCTAAACTGGGTTGCCCCAATTTGCCAAAAAGGACCAAAATATTGATATCAATACCAAAATTGAAGAATTTCACTGTTGGTACTTTCCAAAAATAGCACTTATATACGAGATGGACAATTGACACCAGTTTTAATCGAATCAGCACCATCGAAAACCTGTAAACACCAAAAAATTCTCCTTTTCTGTCTAGCAGTATAGATTTTGACATTTTGTGTCATGCAGCCATGTGCCACAAACATGTGTCACATGCTAAACTGGCACATCTGTGTGATAGCGGAATTTTAAACTATTTTCAATCGTATCAGCATCCTTGAAAACCCATAAGTACTGAAAATTGTCAATTTCTGTCTAGCAGGAGAAATTTTAATATTTAATGCCATGTGCCGCAAATATGTGCCACATGCTAAAGTGGCTCAATTATGGAACAGCGGTATTTGAAACTATTTGCAATCGTCACCTTTGAAATCCCGTAAATTATGAAAATTTCTAATTTCTATCCAGCAGTAGATATATTTGTATCTTGTGCCAAGTGCCACAAACATGTGTGTGCCACATGCTAAAGTGGCACGTCTGAGTGAGAGCGGAATTTGATACTATTTGCAATCGAATCAGCACCCTCTAAAACCTCTAAATACTGAAAATTGTCAATTTATGACTATCAGTAGTAAGTTTGATATTTTGTGCCACAGGCCCTATGCCGAAAAGATGTGCCACATTCTAAAGTGGCACATCTGAGTGACAGCGGAATTTGAAACTATTTGACTGACCATGGCAGATATTTTGGAGGATAAATTTGATCCCAGCGTAATCAGTAGTATACAGTGCTGTTTTTACGTGGATGATGGATGTGCCGGTGCAGAAACTGTAGATGAGGCGTATGATCTAGCAGAGGTCATAAGTTAATAATAGGCTTGGGAAGGAAGCACAACTGCCCGAGTTACAGGACTATCCCCTGGCCCAGCATACGAAGTTCCATACGTCCCCTACAACCAATACCCTGGTGATACTGATACTCATATGTTTAGCTACAAGGGTGTAAAAGTCAGTATCTCCGGGGTCTGTGTTGTAGGGGAGTGGTGTAGTGGGCTGCTGTACGATAAACGTGCACCAAGGCAGTATGAGGCAGACATGAGGCAGTATGCTCATGTTTATTATAAGAGCAGGCGTTCAGCCAACTGGTGTGCTGGAATGTTTATCAATCCAGGATTTCCAGAAGCCAAGGACCGGCTATTATCTTTTAAAACTTTTTATTAATCCTTCTCGGCTGGTTTTACCTCTTGGTAATTTCGGTGTGCCAGCCTTGATAAATGCAGTGAAAAGTTTCGCAGAAAGAATCAATAGAGAATGCGGTAGGTCTGTAGTGGGATGGTCGATATGTGGTACCATCACACAGGCGTATGGGGAGACAACCATACCAGCAGAGGCTGACGCCCATATATCATATATATGGCCATTAGAACCGAATGAAGCAAAGGAGTTTATAGAAGAATTAATTATAGACAGGGCTATATTTATGGGAGGGGTGTGGGGTCTTTTCCCACAACAGTATTATAAAACAAGAATAAGGGGACACCGAAAGATGGAAACATTCAGAGAGTGCAGAATATATTTCAGTATTTATTAAGCATTGTTCAGGTTATAACTATATAGGCCTAATTATTGTTGCACTGTACAGAACACTGTGTAGGCAATAACAATACAATATCGGCATTAATTGAATAATTGAATTTATATTTTTTTATGCACTTAGATCCCTATATAACTTCCTTTCATTTTAAGCGGAGCGCATAAATATAAAAAATCTTTCTTATAATGAAAATAAACAACTTACATTACAATAACACAAATAAGCCTTTCAATTAGTATCAATTTAAAAAATTTGCACTTTAGCGTAAATTAGCACTCAAAATTCCAAAACATCTTACTGATATATTACTAATAATATACATAATCTTTACTACTATTTAATCTTGTATCTTATTCTACTAAACAGTAATTATTTTTTTAACTGTTAATTATTAATTTTTTTGTTTAAGTTGAACTTTTTTAAATTTGATATTTGTTGCGATAAATATTTATTGAATTTCTCATTATATATCAATGATTTTGTTATAATCATTTTATTGTTATATTTATTATCAAATTTACACCATAGATTTTGGTCTTTTATGCAGAAATCAGTTTAATTTGAACCTGACTCGTTTTTGCTGCGACGAGGCCAATACTTCATTCGCCATTATTGTTGGTTTGACGCGATCGAGTGAGACAATTTCTTTCTCACCACGGATTCGGATTGTAACAGTTTTTTTATCCATAGCAACAACTTCATATGGACCAGTGTAACAGGGTGTGAGGGAACCGCGCTTTCTAGAATCCTTTACCCAGACATGTGTTGCAGTGTGTAAATCTTTAGGAACATAAGACTTAGACTTATGAAGTCTTGTTGGGGGTTGAAAGGAGTCTACTCTTTTGTATAATTTCGATACATAGTCAGGTAACAATTCAACGTTTTCGGGTTCTAGAAATTGTCCTGGAAGACGTAACTCTGTGCCGTATAACAGTTGAGCGGGGGAGTAACCATGAGTTCCTATGGCAGATCGTAGACCAAGTAGAACTAATGGCAGCTCGTGATACCAATTGTAATTTACACATTTTGCACGGAGCGAAGCTTTTAATTGCCTGTGCCATTTCTCTATCATACCATTACATGAAGGGTGATAAGACGTTGTTCTAGAACGCTCTATTCCTAGTTTTTTAATGAGAATGCCAAACAGTCTAGATTCAAATTGAGAACCTCTGTCGGTTATAATTTTATTAGGTACCCCAAAACGGCTAATCCAAGAGTACTAAAACCATTCGCAATTACATCAGTGGAAATATTCTGCAATGGGACAACTTCTGGCCATCTTGTGAATCTATCTATAATAGTCAATAGATATTTGTGCCCACATGAAGGAGGAAGGGGTCCCACTATATCCAAATGTACAGAATCCAATCTGGAACATGTTGGGATTGAACCAATAGGTGTCTTAACATGGACAGTTATTTTACATTTCTGGCAGGCTAGACATTGCTTCGCCCATTGTTTGACTTCTTTATTCATGCCAGGCCATGTATTACGAGCTGCTATTAATTTAAGTGTTTCTTTGGGTCCAGCATGGGCCAATGAATGAAAATTATTGAATACTTTTCTTCGCAAGTTAGAGGGAAGATATGGTCTGAGGACCGATGTAGAGTCATCAAAATACACGAACTTTTCTTCATTCACATAAACTTTTTTTAATGGCAATGAGGTTGTTCTGAAAAATTGCTGCAAATGTTGATCCTCCAATTGTTCATTGGCTAATTCAACCATATTATTAAATGTAATCAATGCTAATGGTCTGGATAATGCGTCGGCCACAATATTATCCTTTCCAGCTAAATATTTAATTTCACAATGAAATTCGGAGATATAAGAAAGCCAGCGAGATTGCTGGGGAGTCGGATGTTTCATTTCTAGACATCGAGTTAGAGGTTTATGATCAGTTAGTATGGTTAGATTTTGCCCGAGCAGCCATTCGTGATGTTTTAACCCAGAGTAAATAGCCAATAGTTCTCTATCGAAGGTAGATTTTCTGCACTCATTCGGTGTTAATTTTTTTGAATAAAAAGCTAGTGGCTCTAATTTACCATCTACTTCCTGGTGAATAACAGCACCAAGAGCAACGTTGGATGCATCAGTTGTGATTGTTATTGGGGTATCTCTTTTTGGAAATGATAAGGTCACTGCGTTTGCAAGAGCCTGTTTCAGTTTTACAAAGGCGCAATTTCCTTCTGGCGTTAAAACTAAATCTTGGTTCTTTTTTTTATCCCTGGTGAGATCGGTAAGGGGTGCAGAAATCTCAGAGAAATGTGGAATAAACCTGTGGTAAAAACCACACATCCCAATGAACCGTTTTAATGATTTTATTGATGTCGGTTCAGGAAATACTCTGATGGCTTCAATTTTTGATGGATTTGGGCGAACACCTGTCTTTGATACAATATAGCCGAGAAAATTAACTTCTTGTGTAAAAAATATGCATTTTGACAGTTTGGCTTTAAGACCAAATTTTTCTAAACGTTCTAGAACCAGTTTAACATCATGGTAATGCTGCTCTTCACTCTTACTTCCAACCAAAATATCATCCATATAACCTACAGCACATTCTAGCCCATATAATGTAGTGTCCATTAATCTTTGAAAGGTTTGTGCTGCGTTTCTAAGTCCAAATGGCATTTTTAGGTAACAGAACATTCCAAAAGGTGTTGTTATAGATGTCTTAGGGACATCTTCTTCGGCCATTGGAATTTGGTGAAATGCCTTGGTTAAGTCAATTTTTGTAAAAATTATACAATCACGAAAATTGTTAGTTATGTCTGAGATATTGGGCATAGGATATGTGTCAGGCAAAGTTTGCTTATTCAATCTCCTGTAATCACCACAGGGCCTTATAGAGTTATCGGATTTTACAACTGTGTGCAATGCTGATGACCAGGGTGATTCTCGGCGTTCTACTACATTCCGATTCAGTAGAAAATCAAATTCTTTAATAGCAGCATTTAGACGATCGCCATACATACGTCTTGGTTTAGTGTAACACGGTGGACCACTGGTTATTATGTGATGTTTGATGGGGTGTTTTATTATGTCATCAGCTGATATTTCTGTAAACACCGATTTGTGTTCACTAAGTAAATGTCTCATTTTCGATGTTGAATTAAAATTATTTACAATACTTGAGCTACTGATTAAATTGAGTTTATAAGTTGCAGTATTCCCTACAGCACACATGTCACTAGTTATACCAAGTATGCTTGAAAAACACATAACCACTCCAAAAGTCAATAAAATACTTGACAACATTGCTCTGTTGTTGGCGAGAAAATATGTTAAATTCATAAACAATACAACAAAAATCAAGAAATATTTTTTTACGCAAAAAATATTAGTAAAAGTGGAATTATCCGTTTCACACTCTGTAAATATTTCTTCATTATCACAATGTATGTGATTCGTTTCACTGCTTACTGATGGTTTCATGATTATAGTACTGTTTTTACAATCAATATTTATATCAAAATATTTCAAAAAATCCAAACCTAGTATAGGCTGGCTCACGTCTGCCACAATAAAATTCCAATTAAATTGCTTATTTCCTAAAGTAGGAATAGTAAATATTAATTCGCCACGTCCGTATGTTCTAATATTGGATGAATTCGCAGCAGTCAATCTAGTATGTGACTGTTGTGAAAAGTTAACCAAAAGGTTACTAGATGACTGGGGTATAATTGAAAAATCGCTGCCCGAATCAACTAAAAACTGTCCTACAGGGTCAGCTTTAACTTGAACTGAGCAAACATTATTAGTAGTATTATGATTGGATTTGGAATCACCCATATTTGGATTTGATGGTTTTGGAACTGAGCGCGAATTGTTGTTACCAAGCCTGTAATTACATGGCGGCTGACAGTTAGAAGCTTCACGGCCAAAACGGAAGTGGTAGTAGCACCACGATCCTTGGGGGTTGTATTCCCGTCCACGCGATTGCGAGCGAGTGCGATATGGTGTCCGGCTTCTCGATGAGCTCGGATCCCGATTTCTCGAACGAGAGTCCCGCACGTTTGAGTTGGACATAGCTCGAAGTTGCGCACTTATTTCGGCAACCTGCTCTGTGAGCGCTCTTTGGGATTCCATTAGTAGGTTTTGTGATTGGTGAAGTAAGTTTATTTCCGAGGTTTGTTGGCGATAACTGTTATCGGCAACTTGGGAAATTGGAGATGAAGATGGAGTAGAGGAGTTGTGAGAATTAGAACTCTGTTGTTCAACCATTTTATCTGCAAGTCGGGCGAGTTTCTCCAAAGACAGTTCTGGAAGTGTACTCAGTACAGTACTTACTATCGGAGGCATGATTTCTAGGAACCGCTGTGACGGGATCTATGGATCCCGGTTTATCCGTTGGGTTTTCTATCCACGCGTCCCCGCCGTATGTGAAAGGTAAAATAGTTCTGGTGTCCGGTTATATGTATAAGGTATAATAGTCTGATATATATGTAATATAGTATGACACAACAGGTAATATAAGTATGATGGCGGTAGCGGACGGTGACAGAAGTCCCCGTTCCACCCTACTGATCTGACTGAGTAAACTGAATGAATGATTACAGGTTACTGGTTATATTGCACGGTGGCCTTATTGCTACTCAATCGATGCCTTTCCCCCCTCTGATTGGTTGATATCCCTGTTGGCACCCTTTGGAGTGTTTCCCTTCACTCCCTGTGTTCTCTCTCGGTTAGGGGTTTGGCCCCTGACCCCTATTGTGTGTGTCTCCTTTGGGGCCTATTGTCCCCGTTTACTGGGCTGACACGAGGTTGATTGGTATCAACCTCGTGCTCCCAATATTGCTTTATGGCTCACTCTGTGGGTTTGTGTTAGCGGAATTGGATAAGCTAACACTCCCCCCCATGCTATCTTCCCGGTAAGAAGATAGCATCCAACTAAAGTGCGCTACAATTCCGCTGGATCCCGATCTAGCATCGGGTGTGGGGTGGGTTATTTTCTTTCTCGGAGTCGGCTTTCCAGGCCGCTCCCTATGGGTATGATGTCACTACCCTCCGGCGTCTCGTGTCGGGCCGATCGTGCGCTTCTCTCACACAATTTTTGTTTCCCCAACACTCTCACCATTCTACTCCAACTCTCGCATACCCCCGGACCTCCTCGTCCCACACTCTTCCTCTCACTTCTCCTCCCCCACACTTGAATTGCGCCCACGCTCTCTTCGCACTCTGCACTAGTTACTCCATCCCTCCTTGTCACTCCCTAAGGCTTTAATCTCTAATGCTACCCCTGTGCTATCATACTATCTACCTACTGCTTACTAACTCTAACTATCTAACTAACTCTGCTAACTACTAACTCTTACTACTTCTAGCTCTAACTGAGAGCCTCTAACTTTCTACTGACTCTAACTCTCTACTAAGTCTAACTAACTCCTACTAACTTTCTACTTCTACTAACTCTACTTGACTCCTCTGAGTCTACCAACTCTGCTAACTAGCTCTACTAACTCTACTCCACTAGCTCTGCTAACTCTACTCCACTAGCTCTGCTAACTCTAAACTAGCTCTACTCCACTCTTCTAACTACGTGGCGCTTGCGGTGCCCACAACCACTCTACTATCTGGCACCCTATGTGCCCTTCTACTACTCAACTACCTCTCTAGCTCTACTACCTGGCACCCTATGTGCCCCCTCTGCTCTACTCTACTGCCTGGCACCCTATGTGCCCCCTCTACTACACTACTACCTCTCTAACTCTACTACCTGGCACCCTATGTGCCCGTCTCTACTCTTCTACTCTCTGGCACCCTATGTGCCCGTCTCTACTCCTCTACATCCCCTTTACGTCTCATCGCCTACACGTGACGCTCTGAGTGCCGGCAGAGTGGGTACGTTAATTATGTGAACTACTACTGACTCTACTAACTCTACTAACTCTCTTCTAACTCTACTAACTCTTTTTGTGCCCGGCACCTCTTGTGCCCGGCACCTTCTAACTCTACTAACTCTTTTTGTGCCCGGCACCTCTTGTGCCCGGCACCTTCTAACTCTACTAACTCTCTACTAACTCAACTAACTCTACTACTAACTCTTTTTGTGCCCGGCACCTCTTGTGCCCGGCACCCACCCTAATTAACATACCCTGCTCTTACATCAAACACGTCATCACGCCCGTGCCCCATTAAGTTCAACGCATTCCCTACTAACTCTAACTACGTGGCGCTTACGGTGCCCACAACCCTCTACTGCTACTACTTTCTATGTGGCGCTTACGGTGCCCACAACCATTCTACGACTAACTCTACTCTGCTAACTCTCTACTAGCTAGTGGTACTACGTACCCTCTTACTCTTACTAACTCTCTAACGGTACTACGTACCCCTTAACTCCTATTCTCTAATGGTACTGCGTACCCTCTAACTCTTACTCTAACTCCACTAACTAACGGTACTACGTACCCTCTAACTCTTACTCTCTAACGGTACTACGTACCCCTTAGCTCCTACTCTCTAACGGTACTGCGTACCCTCTAACTCTTACTCTCTAATCGGTACTTACGTACCCTCTAACTCTAACTAACTAGCAGTACTTACGTACCCTCTAACTCTAACTAACTAGCGGTACTTACGTACCCTCCAACTCTCTAACTAACTAGCGGTACTTACGTACCCTCTAACTCTAACTCTAACTAGCGGTACTTACGTACCCTCTAACTCTAACTAACTAGCGGTACTTACGTACCCTCTAACTCTAACTCTAACTAACTCTAGGTACTACGTACCTACTAACTCTCTAACTCTAGGTACTACGTACCTACTAACTCTAACTCTAACTAGGTACTACGTACCTACTAACTCTAACTCTAACTAGGTACTACGTACCTACTAACTCTAACTCTAACTAGGTACTACGTACCTACTAACTCTCTAACGGTACTACGTACCTACTAACTCTAACTCTAACGGTACTACGTACCCTCTAACTCTTACTCTGACTAGCGGTACTTACGTACCCTCTAACTCTCTTCTACTAACGGTACTACACGTACCCTCCTACTAACTCTTCTACTAACGGTACTACACGTACCCTCCTACTAACTCTTCTACTAACGGTACTACACGTACCGTTCTACTAACTCTTCTACTAACGGTACTACACGTACCCTCCTACTAACTCTTCTACCAACGGTACTACACGTACCCTCCTACTAACTCTTCTACTAACGGTACTACACGTACCCTCCTACTAACTCTTCTACTAACGGTACTACGTACCGTACCACCCTTTAACTAACTAACTAACTAACTAACTCTTACTACCTAACTTCTACCTACTCTATTATTTAATTATTTTCTTATTTTAATTAAATAATTATTTTATATTTTGTGCGTGGGAAGGGCGTCTCGCCCTCATTCCCACCCCCCTCAGTCCAAAACTTTGGACGACTAAAAACTCTCACGTGCCCCTTCTTCCGGTAGGCACTCTCCTGCTGCCCTCCTATACGTCCTCTAACTCTTCGCCACACTCTCTTCGGTGCCACCTTTGCTGGCCTCCCCCTTCGTATGTGCGCTGGCATTAGAGCCCTCGACGACCCCCGCTCGTTCCTCGGTATACGCGGTGTCTGCCCATGTAATGCCCCCTCGCACTGTGTCAGCCTGCGTGTGTATGCAACACGCCTCCTTCTACTTTCCCGACTCCCTTATGTTTGCTCATGGGCTTCTCTGCCCCTGGTTTAGTCCTTTCATATCCTCTCCCTTTCCAACACTCTCCGGATCTGTGTCCTTTTACCACACATCGATGACATAGTCCGTTTGCGTCTGTGTAGGCTACACGATCTCGTTTGGGCAACGCTTGCCAGTACTTGCAACTCCTGGTCTTATGGGTTCCGTCCCGATGTAATTGACATTGGAATCCTGGATTATAGCGTTTCCTGTATAGTCCTTCACGTATCGCGCTTAGGTTTATATGTACCGATTTAATGTTTTGGTTGTCTAGACTCGGCCTACTGGGTATATTGGGATTGTTTTTATTTACGGTGTTATTTTCTTTCTGTCCCTGCCACGGTGTGGCCCTGCTACCAGCTAACTGTGGACTAGCAGTCCCCTGTACGGCCGCGTGTGGTAGTGACTGTCCGCACGACCTGTCTCTCGTCCAGGGAGTTCGATGTTCTTGCTCCTATCGGGGTATATTGTCGATATTGTGATGGGGGAATGTCACCCTGTCCCCCCCCAGCCGGTATGTTTGGTACTGGGGTTGATGTTAATACATTGGGGCCCATACGTCTATCTCCAATAACTCCCCCCTCCCCTGGATATATGTTATGTCCCTGTGTATTATAGTCATGCTGCTGTACCGATATAGGCCTACCTACCTCTCGCCTACCTACCGGTATGTACTCCGCGACTTCCGGGTTTAATCCCGTCGTTCGCGCTACCCCATCGCCTACTCTATCTCTCCCAGCATGGCCTATAATAGTATGTGCAGTAAGGCCTACAGTATGTCCTGCAGTCTGCATGTGCCCTTCCGAACCGAAGTTTATTCTTCGCGAATCTCGAATCTCCCCGCGACTACTGCACTCTCGATCGGCAGCTATATCCCGTCGGGAAGCTTCTCTTCGATCCCCTCTCCTGTTCTCGACTTCGTATTGGTACGTCCTGTACCCCTCTCTTGGCGTGCGGTGCGTTTCTCCGGGGCGACGGCAATCTCCCGAAGTTCGACCCCACTGGCTCCCTGACTCCATCTCTACTATCGACGGTCCGTTATCCGTCCTCGCACTCCTATCGTTCGTGGCGACACCTTTTCTACTATCTCCTCTTCTTCTCTTTTCAGTGCAGTATTCCGGCTCGTGAGATCTCTCGTCGACCTCCCGGTTAAACTCCACTGTTCTTCTTCCCTCTTCTGATCGGGCTCGACGCTTCGTCTGCCCTCTCGCGACGTCAACCTGCCTCTCTCTGCTCGATCGCACGCCGCTGGGGATACTCGCAATCCCCCTATTACTCTCCGTCGCCGGGTGTTGCGGTTTACCTGATTCGGCCCGCGCATTATCCGCTGACGGCTGTGGGACACTCTCTGCCCCCCCTCTCTCTCTACTAATCTCTCGCGGTGGGGTGCCCGTAGCCCCCCCCCACCCGCCACTTCTAACTTCACTATCTCTTACTACACTTCTACACCCCTCTTGTGGGGCATTCTCTGCCCCCCCTCTCTCGCCACTAATCTTATGTGGTGGGGCGCCCGTAGCCCCCCCCCACTCGCCACATCTAACTTCACTATCTCTTACTTCGTCTCTACACCCCTCTCTAGTCGACGCACTGTCTCTACTACGGCTGGGTCTATTCACCCCCGCCTCTCTCTCTACTACTGCGTGGCCCACCAGGCCCACTTCGGGTTGGCTCAACCCCGCTACCTCCTGCCTACCAACTACGTGGCCTACCAGGCCGCCGTCGGGTTGGCTCAACCCTGCCACCTCCTGCCTACTAACTACGTGGCCTACCAGGCCACCGTCTGCGGAGTTATGTACGTCCGACACGCTCATATTAATAGCACCATTCCCAATATTATTTGTTAAATCAATTAAATTATTAGAATTTGAAACGGGATTATTATTTAAATTATTTAAATTACTTAGATCACTACTATTCTCTAAACTTAAATTATTATTCGAATTATTTTGCGGGTTTGAATTGAAATTATTATTTAGAATATTTGTATTTAAATTTAAATTACTACTACCCGGTAAAATATTATTTCCTGTAATAAAGGGATTAGGGTTATTTACTACGGTACTATTAATATTAACTGTCTCTAACGTACTACTACTACACCCCCCGCCCGTACGGCTACACCAGTTCTGGCTCTCTCGCCCGGTGCCTGTAAGTGGGGGCTCACTCTCTGATATCTCCAACCGCGCCAGTTCTAGTCGGCGCTGGTCTAATTTGGCTTGATATTGCGCAAGCCTCCCTAGCTGAGCACGCAAATCATCCCGCATGCGCTCACCCTCTATCCCCATCTCTCGCATATTCTGCTCGGCCAACTCTGCCTCTCTCGCAAGCATCTCAAGCCGCCTCGCCGGCTCGCTCTCTACTCCTATCTCTCGCTCTCTACACTCCTTGGCTCCCTCTCTACACTTCTCGGCCCTCTCTCTACACTCCCTCTCCAACTCTCCTACCTTCTCTGAGAATGCGGTTCCCTCTCTCAATCGTCTCTCTAACTCATTCTGCTCTGTCGCAACCATTTCTAATTTATACGCCATGCGTTTACTCTCTCGCACCCGTCTTTCTTTTACGGAGGATGTAGCAGACTTATCGGTTGCGACGGACTCCCGTCGCCCCTCCGTCCCACTAACTTTCCCCCGCCTCCCGGAACTTCCTCCGACCGACGAGACCGAATCCTCGGAGTTAACCTCGGATTCGCCCTCCTCAGGTCTCTTCCAACCCACTAATTTTACTCCCCGGGCATCGACTAAGTATGGCCCTACGTACACTACGCTAGGTTCCATACCCCCACATTCCCATAGTTCGATCAGTTCGTTGGCAACTCCCCTCGCCCTCTCCTCGGCTAGTTCTCTCTGCCCAAAACGCATTAGGTAATCAAAGTGTCTATTCGACTCACCTAGTCGTTTCCTCAGTCTCACCTCGTCTATCTTCGCCCCTCCTTTGGCCTCTCTCAGTCGCTCTCGGGTCGCGAGGTAGGCTCGTCGGAGCCGGTCGCCGACTCCGACGTCCTCGTTGCCGACATCTCCTCTATCCTTCCGTGTCCGGCGTCGTACCGTCGGCCCCACCGTCGCCCCTCCGGTGGACCGTTCGTCGTCCTCGGCCTGTGGCTGGCCGGCGACATCGGTACCGACATCTCCCTCATCTCTCCGGGTCCGACGTCGTACCGACGGCCCCACCGTCGCCGTTCCGGTGGACCGTTCGTCGTCCTCGGCCTGTGGCTGGCCGGTGACATCGGTATGTCGACCCTCGCTCCGCGTCGACTCGTCTTTCTCTTCTCCTCCCTTCTCGTCTCCTTCCCTCGACTCGCTCTCCGGTTGTAGACGACCCCCCACATCTTGATTCGCCGGGTTGCTCGTTGTCGACGTGGCGTCAACCTGCGTCGACGTGGTCGGCGTAGCATCGATCGGCGTCGTGGGTTCGTATCGTCTCGCCGTGGCCTCGCGGATCGTTAGATCGTCGTCCGGGGTCCGCGGCGGTGTCGTTCCTCTCTCTCGACTCATCGTCGTCTTTGGTAGCTGGTCGTCGCTAGCTAGGACGGTAGCTCTATTCTATCTCTGTCAGGGCAGCTGGGCGGATCTAGTTCTGTCACTGTGACGGGATCTACGGATCCCGGTTTATCCGTTGGGTTTTCTATCCACGCGTCCCCGCCGTGTGTGAAAGGTAAAAGAGTTCTGGTGTTCGGTTATATGTATAAGGTATAATAGTCTGATATTGATATAATATAGTATGACACAACAGGTAATATAAGTATGATGGCGGTAGCGGACGGTGACAGAAGTCCCCGTTCCACCCTACTGATCTGACTGAGTAAACTGAATGAATGATTACAGGTTACTGGTTATATTGCACGGTGGCCTTATTGCTACTCAATCGATGCCTTTCCCCCCTCTGATTGGTTGATACCCCTGTTGGCACCCTTTGGAGTGTTTCCCTTCACTCCCTGTGTTCTCTCTCGGTTAGGGGTTTGGCCCCTGACCCCTATTGTGTGTGTCTCCTTTGGGGCCTATTGTCCCCGTTTACTGGGCTGACACGAGGTTGATTGGTAATCAACCTCGTGCTCCCAATATTGCTTTATGGCTCACT